>DWLH01001998.1:0-11559 GCA_018249795.1 Heliconius telesiphe telesiphe | reverse complement strand
ACTCATAAAATATTATTTGCATCCAGAGAGTATCCGCTTTACGCCCCTTCACTGACCTTTCGACATAGTTTATTCACTCGTACTTAATATGACGTTAAATAAATATAAATAGGCTGTCGTGGCGCAGTGGCACAAAGTTGTGAGTGTGGGTTCGATCCCCATTCGAGAGAATGAATATTTAATAATAAAATATCAATATTTTCATATCTTCGCTCTGGCACCAAGGCACCAGCCCGGCGTTGAGTTCCGGAACTCATCCTACCCTCTGCCTACCCTTTCGTTTTTTATGGAAATAAGTACGAGATGAACAACAAAACGACTTACGAGCATCTCTAGGATATCACTGCTGACTTCTTGCAAAATATTTGAAAAATAATATAATAAACATCCAAATATTTGACTTGCAAAACATTATTTAATATTCTGTCTCAGTAGGGTTGCTTACCGCCGTTTGACTGTTTACGATCCTTCGGGGCACGTTGGGACGCGGCTAACGATTGAGAATTTACTCAGTATCAGAGTAAAGGTTACCATCACTATGCCCTTTTAAAGTTTCTACAAGAACTTTTAGGCGGTTTAAGAAAATATAGATTTGATTATTTCATTATATTGAAACTTTATAATTTATAATATACGTACATGTGTACTAACATTCTGTGGTGAAAATAACAAAAATATACTTTACCTACATGATTTATTTAAGTACTGAAACAAAAAATAGCAGTTTTCCCTTCAAAGAAAATAATGGGAAATGTAATAAACGCGTTCTATTCTTGTCCAAAAATTTGCAAAACAATCTGCTTCTCCTTGGTATTTCGGGCGATAAGTCAGAACACAAAAATCTTCGCCGAGACACTGTAATGACAATCATTCAGATAAAGGACGAATCGCGGGCGACAAATTGTTAGGGACACGAGCAAAGATGGTTGTTGTTGTATGTACTTGAGAAAATAGAGCATATAAAGTAAATGAGTAAAGAGGTACTTAGCGTACAAAGTGGTGAGCTATCATTGTTTGCTCTGGTTTTTGGTGAAATTCTTTGGCTAAGTCAGTAAAAAATATTTTTATACATATGTATATTTTATTTTGTATTTATTACCTAAATGTACAGGGAACGCCGGCTGCAGGGACGAAATAGCATAAATCATTGTCACGTTCCACCTGAGCCCAGCGTGCAAGCGAAAGCGCGAAACAAACGATAGAGAGGCACGGTTCGGCTTTCAGTCGTTCACAGTGTTACTTGTATTATTAATCTCTATATATTACAAAAGGATAGAAAAGTTAATTCTGTACATGAAAGATATAAAAAAAGTGAAAATTAGGTCGGTTAATATATCGATTCTGTAAGCTAAAAAACCACTCAGCAGAATTCTTGCCTGTTTGTTTGTTCGTCAATCACGCAAAAACTACCGGACAGAAATGGATGAATTTTGTTGTATGGAGATAGCATAGGGTCTAAATGTACATTTTTTTTGGATTTTATATTTGGATTGGATTTTACCCCGGTGTTTATTATAGTTTTCTTAAAAAAATGATAATAGCTCAGAGCCTAGAGCAACTTATAGGATAGTCTTCATTATGAAGTATAAAAAAAATGTTGTAGGAAAAATAAAAATCTGACATAATTAAATTATGTCGATAACTGTGTACAAGTGAAGCTAAATTATATAATTTTAATTAAAACTGTTAAGGCGAATAAATATTATAATTTATCTTCCCATTTTATTTAACCACAATTTTAAAGAAAAAAGTACAATTAATAGTTTTTTAGTCTACCATACGTATGATTTTAAACAACAACGTTGGTGACATTAATAAAATAATATAATCTGTCTATATTTGTCAGGGCTAGCTCAAATAGCGATGTATACAATAAAAAATAAATGTATTTGGCAACTAAAATTTGATTCACAGTTTATAAAAGTTGATATAGTTTTTATAGACGTGGTGATGTGAATATATTTTAATAATGTGTATGTACGTTACATTCATTTATAGTAGATAGATTAACTTTCTCAAGAGTGTACATAAAAAAATACATCAAATAATCATGGTATAGAAGTATCATATATAATTCATGAATTAAACTTTATTTTATACTCAAAACAAATTAATTGTCTGCAATTTTTTAATACGTTTCAACCAGGAAGAAAGAAAAAAATGCAATATAACTGCGTTTCTCCTTTTGTTTTTCATGTTTTGCATTACTTCTATAATTATCTAATATGGCTTAATCTTTATGGCACATACTATTAGGATATCAGAGACCTACATGCGAGAACTGAAGCTCTTTATTATTGTCAAAGAATAAAAAGAATGTGTGAGTCCTTCCTGGAATATATTATTCTATATTATATCAAAAAAACAGCTTCAAGCATAGCATTATTATTAATATTTGAAAATATTTATACTACGAGGCCGGTCGTGGCGCAGTGGCACAGGGTGTGACTGTAAAATCGACTGGTTGTGGGTTCGATCCCCACTCGAGGAGATGAAATATTTACTTAAATTTATATTTCCATTTCCATTTCTTCGCTCTGGTGTCGAGGCAAAGCGCGTTGAGTTCTGCCACTCAACACGCAATGCCTCCAAAATTCGGCAGAAAGTGGGGAACGGAGTGTCTTAACACTAGGTTCCCTCTGCCTACCCTGCTGTGTGCGGGATACAGCGTGAAGCTAATTTAATTTTTTTAATTTAATTTATACTACGGGACTATCTACTCGTATATCCCGTAGTATAAATATTTTCAATCACAGTCAACACTGCAATGTTGACACTAATGTGACATTATAGTGTTCAACATTTTCAATATCTTTCGATCGTTCGTCGATATGGCCTAAGCTATTTTTAAATTTGAAAAAATAATAAAATATTAAAACTAAACTAAACTAGCTTCACGCTTTATCCCTAGCGGGGTAGTCAGACAGAATGGAGCGCCAAACGCTACGGTCTATACATACCTCTTTCGCCTCGTCCACTGTCATCAACCTCTTCATACATGCCCTCCGGGTGGTCCTCATGCTTTTTACGTTACCTTCCTCCAGTATCGTTGATACTGTGTTTTCGAAGGTCAACTGAGGTCTTCCCCTACCTCTTTTACCGCTCACTTTTCCATCAATAATCTTCTTTGCCATTCTTTCATCAGTCATTCGTTCGACGTGCCCAAACCAGCTGAGCACGTCCTTCTTCATTCTCACCGTAACATCCGAGGATGTTGCTGATGTTGTATGCTAGTACCTGCCATTCTGTGTACCTCTTCATTGCGGATTCGATCAGCTTAGCTGACTTCGCATATCCTACGAAGAGATCGCATCTCCACAGCATTCATCTTTCTTTCATTCTTCTTCTGTAATACCCACGTTTCGCTGCCGTCTAACAGACACGGTAACAAAACTGCATTGTGTACGGCCAAACGCGCAGCTGTGCTGACGTTGTGCCGTTTCATCAATGCAGCTAAGGCTCCGTTAACCTTGTTACCGGCAGCAATACGCCTTTACACATCCATCTCGTATCTTCCATCTCTACTGAACATACTTCCCAAGAATACCAACAAAAAATAATTTATTAACTATAAGAATGTTGGTAGTTTTTCAAATTTCAAATAATTTCAAAAAATACCTAAAATATGTTGTCACTAACACTATATTCCCTCTGCCTACCCTACTATATGCGAGATACAGCGTAAAGCTTAGATCTATACATTAGTTTTCGACAAAATTTTTAGCCAATTCAATAAAACAGTAATTTTACAGCAATTAACAAAATAGTTCATATTAATATAACCTTTTGTTTTATATCAATGAAACCATTGATATAAAACAAATACTTTATGTTAAGGGAAATTTGCCAAAATAAAATAGTGCCAACTGTGCACTTAAATCGGTTTAGCCATTTTTGAGACTACCGTGAACAAACGCACAGACAAACTGACATACTGAACGGGTTCTATTACATTGTTAAATGTCTCCAATAGTAATTTGTCTAAAATATCTTCCGTGGACCGACACCTATGAGTTACGATGTTATTATAAATATAGATAAGTTATTATGTTTTTCAAAACTATTGAATCTCCTTATGGGCTTTGTTTATTTCATTTAACAGAAATTGATTGTCCACATATGCATAAAAATGCGCTAGATTTTAACACTTTCGAGGACACAACCACATAAGTCTATACTGTAATTAGTAAGTATTTATTGAAATGACACAGAAAATGTCGATACAATATTATATGACGTACATATAAGTACGTAGTGCCCAATGGATATAATATGTTTTAAAGGCCTCATGATATAATCATTTATCACGTTATCGTTTGCATAACTTAAAATAACAGAACGTAATAACGTTCTGTTATTTTAAGTATACGTATGTATACGTAAAGTTAAGAAGACCTGTACCGACAAAACGTATAATAACGAGAGCGGCAAAGCGAGACAGTAATTCACGCCATTATACCGATTGGCTCTGTATAGGGCCCAGCTTCGGCCTCATATGGAGTACTGTTCTCATCTCTGGGCTAGTGCACCCCAGTATCAGCTTGACCTATTTAATAACATACAACGTAGAACCGTTCGAATCGTTGGGGACCCAATGATCTGTAAAATGCTTGACACATTGGCTTTGCGTCTCCTGTCTGTGCGTTCTCTACCGCATTTATCATGGGGAATATTCTGAAGAACTATTTGACCTAGTATCTGCCGCCGAATTTACAAACAGCGCAGTACGTCACAATTCCAACTACCATCCACACCATCTAAATACGTGGCATCAATTTCCTCCTTCAACGCGCCAAGCAGCTGTGGAAAGGCCTACCTGCGGCAGTTGGCAGGCTGTTTCCAGGTCGATAAGTCCTGGGTACCTTCAAAACGCGGTTCTATCTCCACTTTAAAGGCCAGCAACGCACCTGTAGCCTGATGTTACAGGGGGTCGTGGACGGCGGTGATCACTTACCATCAAGTTTGCCTTGTCTTTTCCCATAAAAAAAATGTTTATTTCTGTCGGTAATTAAAATAATTAGAACTTTTACTACTAGATGTATTGCTTTGTAGGTCAAAATCTTTATTCGACCCATGGTCTTTATCATCGTTCTGGCAAGGATAGATAAAGATTGTCGGAATCATCGAATATGCTCATCAGTTTTGTTTTGCGTTTTTTATCAATTTCATACAATACACTTGTTAATACATAGTATAACAATATATTTTTCAGACATTCATGTGACAATAAAATAATAACATGTAATAAACACTTACGATTTCGTATGAATACGTCGTGCGCGTACACTTAGCGCACTCTTGACATCAACGACACTTATTTGAAATTATTTAAAACTTACTCTACGTGACAGTAAAGTGTAGCATATTTTATATATTGTGACACAAGGCACAATAGGAAACCAATAGGAATCAAACTTAAAAGTAAATTGAAAATGAACATTCTGTCGTAAGTATTATTTTTTCATTTGAACCTACCAAAATCTTAAATAATGATAAATAATAACGTTTTGTCCTAGAAAGTGTTAACATATAGGAATTCTAAGATATTTTTAAAAGTTTAAATTTCGGCTGAAAAGTAATCACTATAAATGTGAAATAAATTTGTAATTGGTTCAACCAGCTCCTAACCAATCATGGTACCAAAAGGCCTCATCTTTCTTATTTTGGTTATAGTTCATAAAATATTTTGAACCATAAAATGAAATGGAATGGCCCACGCAATAAACAAATGGGATTACCGTGAAGGATTACGGACTTTAAATAAAATAGAAAGGGTCTGACAAACTAACAACCCGCGTTCCGTACACACTTCTATTAAAGTATATCCAATTTTGTAAGCCTTGTAAGTCTGCGGCTAGCGAAATTAAGTAGAGTTATGAGCTTGAAAGCCTTGTCTACAATGGCCGGTCGTCGGTCAAACGTTTTATATGAAATATGACAGATGATAAGATATGAGATTTAATAAAAACCAGTCTGTGTAAACAGTGCCAGAAAAATGATACGTGTGATTTGTTTGTCTACTAGTCATCTATTTCTACTTTTAATATTATGAGAATATAACGCGCTCTAGATGTTTATTGAAGTGTTAATATTGGAGTTTCTCTGGAGTTCGTAAGATGTTTTGTATTTATGATAGTATATTGAGTTTGTCTTGCAAATACTATTGAAGTAATGTATGTGTGAGCACGGGTGTGTCTGTCTGAAGTAATCTAAGGAGTAAGAGCAGATATTACTAAATTTCTTTTTCTGTTCTGAACTAGTATTTATGATTTGCTTTACTCAGCTATTTGTTAAAAAATGATATCCAAAGATGGTTAGTATTTAAATATAATTATAAATCATTTTTTTTTTCAGCTTTACGCTGTATTCCATATGTAATAGTTTTGATGTTTGAACTCACAGCATTTGCGATTAGAGGTATAATTCCCGTTGGCTCCGCGTGTGAACCTACAGGCAAATGCTAATGTTCATATAAAAAGAAAAGTACTTAACTCAACATAAATGATTATTAATATTAACCATAGCTTATTTTGTTATTAAAACTAACAATAATTAAAATTCTTAATAAAATACCTATCTAAAAAGTAAAGTATCCTGTCTCTAGAATAAGAAATAAGATATCATAATATACGTACTATTGTTTCGGTTAGGTAGACATAATAATAGCTTAAATAATTTAGTAATTACGGACAGACATTTCATTATATATCAATAGGTACCACTCGTGCTACTGCATTAGTTTCTCAGCTGCTCGCTCTAATATGGATTAGATGACCTAGTTCAGCCTTAGTTTTTACTGATAATAAACAGACACTAACAGATACGATTTTTATCCTTGCAAGTTGTCGTTTTAAATTAAAAATGTAATGCCTTCTTATTTTTATCAAAGTAAGAGTTAAAAATAGTAACTCCAATTAAAGGGATGGGAATTTTATTCAATTCTCTGTAAATTTAATTTTCTAAGAATAGACCTTTTTTAGATATTTATTAAATCGAAAGACGAAATTTTAGCGTAGCATCAAAAATAAAATGTAGTGATGTACGTTTCATCCAACCAACCAAGCTTTATCTATATACAGGGTGGAAGCGGCAGCGCTCCTTTTACTGAAACTGCATATAGGGTAAAATATTTCAAAGCCAGAGCAAAAGAAATTAATTAAGGTACCTCAACAGTTTAGACGTAGATTTTTTTTTTCATTTCACGATTTTTATTCAAACCTTTATTTCGTGTGACGCACACATACACTTACTACTACAAAAATACTACTAAGCGTTGCCGATCTTCTACTTTTCATTCATACAACACGTAACCGAACGAGAAAGAACGATATTTCTCGTTCTTTGTCACGTAATAACCAATTTTTTATAATAAATCTAAACAACGTTCATAGCTCTTATTTAAATGGTTCAATAAAATGCTATTTTATGTCTTTTACATTATTATGATATTATTTCGAAATAATGCACAAAAAAAAAATTATAATAAAATACTTACTTAGAAAACGTATAAAAATTCGAACGTAGCGGGACTCGAACCCGCGCCTCCTGGAAACCGACCAGGCGCTCTGACCGCTAAGCCATACGTTCTCGTCGAGCTACGTCGAAATTTTTATACGCTTGTTACAACTTATTTATGTTGTTAGCGTCTCTGTAGGGAGATTTTTACAAATTTTCGCTACCCAAAGATAATTACTTAGAATTATCGTTTGGCAAGAGAGAATACTATTTTTTAAACATTTTTAAAGTGTTATTCCACACTTAGGAAAGAAAAGTGCTTATTTAGAAAACGTATAAAAATTTTAACGTAGCGGGACTCGAAGCCGCACCTCCTGGAAACCGACCAGGCGCTCTGACCGCTAAGCCATACGTTCTCATCGAGCTACGTCGAAATTTTTATACGTTTGTTACAACTTATTTATGTTGTTGAAATAAGTGTCATTGGTTGTGGACAGTTGTTGCTAGAAGTATTTGCTAGCACACCGTTTGCCCTTTAATAGCAGTGATACAAAATCAATTAAAACTTGTGACTTAATATGTGCCGTCTGTCGGAACAAATCACATCTGTAAGCCAATGAAGGAAGTATCTATTGGAGGCTCAAGTTATTTTTTAATATTAAAAGATGATTATTCACACTGTAGAACAGTATACTTTATAAAAAAGTAGAATGAAGTTGCATTAAAGATTTTGTTAACAAAGTGGAAAATGTTACAGGAAATAAAATAATAAATTTTAGAAGTGACGATGGCTTAGAATTTATAAATAAAGATGTGTTAAATTTATTCATAGAATAGTACACCAAACCTCTGTACCATACACACCACAACAGAATGGCAAAACGGAAAGGGATACAAGAACTCTAACAGAAGCAGCAAGGTTCATGCTGTGTGCCAAGAATCTTTCTAAAAAGTTATGGGCTGAAGCAGTGAATACAGTAGCATATGTATTAAACAAATAAATAAAAATATTGTTTATTATTTATTTTTTATTTTATTTTTTGTTTATAAAATTTTATTCATAGCTATTATGTGAAAAAAGAACAAAAAATTACTGACTTGACTTGTAATTGTAAATTTTTAAGTAATGAGTAGTGTCAACAGGTTCCAAATGAATATTTTATTATTTTTTCTTTTATGAATTATTACTATAAACATAATTATTAAAACATAAATCTTAAATGAAAACTAGTATTCAGATTTTGAGATAAAATATATATTTTTTTTATATATCTAAGCATTTACATGTTTTACTCTTAGCGGAAATAGTAATGAGAACATTATAATTTATATCAAGAAATTGACAGTTTTAGTAAGTGGTACTTGTAGTTTCATGGTTTTAAGGACACGAATAGAAAGTATCGATACTGTATTCATGAGTAGTAACGAAAAAATCAGGGGATCTACTGAGTAAAGTAAGACATAATTTGTTACGCAGATGCAATTTATGTATTCATAAGCAAGGGGGACACTTTGAAAATTTAAAAACGTAGCAAATAATAAGTGGACTGAAATAGTATGATATAAGTGTGTGTAAAGTGCTAAGTGTATTCCCAAGAGTTGCATTGACTTAACATCACTTCGCCGCCGTTAGCTACATAACTACGCTAGTTGCTGCGACTCGATTTCTTGAACGAGGCGTGTGCGACGTTGCCGCTTTGACAGGTTAGTGTGCGCGTATGTGTGCGTGTTTACAATATTCTTGACAAATGGCGTTTTATTTTAAAACGATAATTTTATTATTTATTTTGTTTGAAAAAAAAACTTTTTATTTTTTTGAATTTTTTTTTTTTCTGAATTATATTAGGGTTTTATAGAGTAGTTAAAACTGTGGTTTCATTTAACGTGGTGCTTACACTTCCATCCTGTATAATAAGTCAGTAAAAATATTTTGTCGTTTGTTTTTTGATTTTTGTTTATTATACACTTAATAGAATAATAGAAAGCAAAAAGATTTTTTTTTTATTTCTTGTCTGTCTGTCTGTCTGTCTGTATGGTACTGAACTGATTTACTTGAAAGTTTCACCAATTGCTTTGTTTTAACTCAACTTAACAATTAAAGTTTGTTTTATTAAAAAAAAGTTATCGTCATTTGAATGAACTCAAGGCGTTAGTTTGCCTGCAAATTTTATATAGCAATCGCGCTGGTAAGATTCCTGGCTAAAGAATGACATTCGAAACGTCTTGGTTATATGGCTGTTGATAAAAATATATATTTTTGAAGCACTATTATACAATATTTTATACATTGCACACAAGCAAACAAAATTGAATTGTTAGTGGATATTACCTTCATAAATCATAACAGTTAAGTTTAAGTCGTAATTTATTCAACACGGAGATAAAGAACGATTTGATCTTGAAAGAAATATCAAGTAAATACAAAAATTTTTTGGTTCGTACATTCGTTTGAAATAAATCTATATAAAAATGCCTAAAAACATTATCTCTACGTGTACACTGTAATAACTACATATTTACCAATTATACATTAAGCTAATAATATATGTAACTAATTTAAAAACTGTACAGGAGTTAATATCCAATTATTACAGTTATTTTACAAAGAATATTATGAATCATTACCCAAATCAATAATTTAACATTTGAGGCTGTTTCTGAAGCAGTAAATTAAATTATTAACTAACATCAGCACATTTAACAGAGTTTTAAAAAACATAACATAGGTAAAAAGAACGTAATGTTACAAAAATATATACTTATAATAAATAATTAGCTTTATGTATATTTTATGAATATCAAATATCAACATTGGTCGTATTTTTTAGTTCGAAACAATCAAAAATTCTTACAGAAATTACGATAATGTCGTAAAAAAATCATATTAGAATATTGCAGATTAACGTAATAAAAAATCATTTTAGAAATAATTTTAGTTGTCAATCAATTCTGCTTTATAAAATCAATAACCATGTAGTTTAAGCGAGCGAAGTCGCTGGTTATAAATATCATAAATTAAGAGAAAAGATGAAGGTTAGGTAATTTCAAACTACATATGTTTCAACAAAATAATATAATTTACAGTTGAAATATAACATGTTTATTTTCTCCTCAGAACGTGACAGGGCTAACAAGGTGACTCTTTTTCGTAACGCGCTATAGTGTGACCCTGCATATAGAAACTACGTCATTCATTTTTTTCTAGTACATTCCACGGTCACAGGTTGATCTCTAATTTTAGCTAAAATTTCAAGTAAAATTTTCGAAGTAAAATTTTCCCGTTAAAATTGTTACTATAATTGGCATAGTTGGTAAAATAAACTTGTTTCATATTTTCAGATAGTTTATGAATTTTAGGAATATTTTTTTATGACCTTTTTAAATTTATTTTTCTATATGTACTTTTTATGGAAACAAACTTTCCATTTTAAGCTTTTGTCCTTCGATAACTACGTATATAAAGAAACTTGGAATATTTTTTTATCATTCATACTCAATTTTCATTAAACATTTTAAAAGGCCAGGTATTGAGTAATTTTGTGTAGTGTATACTATATATATTTTTTTTTTGTGTACGGATACTTTAAATTATTTGTAACTTAGGTTAAGTACATAAATTCAATAACCTAATTTTTTTAAAAATGAAAACCCAAAAAACTGCTTAGAGACATTTTATAAAAAAAATCGGCTTAAAAAAGATAACTTAAAAAGACAACGAAACTTAAGCTCACTTAACTTACACAATATCACTTATTCTTTTGAGCAAACTGACATTAAACACGCGACAAAGCGAGCTATTTTCGCTAAAAGGTCAAGCGTTTTCATAATAACCGTAATAAGGTAAACGAGGATACGAAGCACACAGAGGCTTACAAGCAGGCAGGATGTGTTTTGAAAGGAGTTAATTTGAATAATTCACCGACAGCTTCTTTAGGAACGTCGCGTCGGTTAGTACATAATTGTTAAATTACAGCTTAGTTAATTTGCTGATCGTCATTTTTTTAGCTTCACGCTACAGCGTGAATATTAATGATACTCGGTCTTGTAACGATGCAAACAAAGTGCGGCGTTGAGTTCCGCCACTCAACACACATCACCTCGAAA
>DWLH01001997.1:0-11560 GCA_018249795.1 Heliconius telesiphe telesiphe | reverse complement strand
TCTCTGCCATAGCTGTAATGGACTCTTTTAGAGCATCCATGGTTTACACGTAGTTATAGTGAATTTAAGATAGTTGTTCCGTGTATATTAATAAGGATATAACTAGCGGTAGGTTATATTATATCACGAGCACATATAAGACATAAAAATACTTGTAAATATGTAAAATCTAAAAATAAATAAAGAGCACTAAAAAAACAGCTGTTCACTTATTCACGCCTACCCACGATTCATTTTGGGTATAATGTGGTTTCGCGTTGTACGAAATATGTTTTGTTCACTTCAATATATTGTTTCTGCTAATTTTAATATTTATGACATTTTTATAATATAGTTGTTATGATATATATATATTATGCTTTTAATAAATAAAGGCGATCGATGTGGATTCAAATGACACATATTCCTATTTGTTATGTTGGTATTACATTTAAATGTTGTTTTTAAACTTAAAACAAGTATAAATATCTTAACTACCTACTCATTAAAAATAAGCTACTGTACTTCCAATTTATTTACAACGAACTCAACACGTGATATCTAAAATTTTGGGCGGAAAGTGTAAAATGGAATACAGCGTGAAGCTACCACAGCTATCCAATACTTAACTTCACAGAGTTTGGTTTAGAGTCTAGAGCGATCAGACGACTTAAAGCTTTAAAAAGACGATGACGGCCTAGAGATAGAGTCTCAGTCTGTACATAAAATACTTAACGGTGGGGATTGAACTCCCGATGTCGCATTAGTAACCTTTTACTCCTAACTCTTTCACTGTTAAATCTGCACGTTTGTGGAACTCGCTACTTGTTATAATGAGGCAAGCCAAAACCTTACCGTTTTTTGAGAAAAGGATTAAAAATTGTTATGAAACTTTGAAAATTTTAAGTATTAATATGTATGTGTCAAATCTAAACAAAATATGTTTTATTATTTATATTATTATTAGGTTTAATTTTGTATGTATGTATGTATAATGTATATATATGTATGTACGTATTATTTATTCTCTCCTCTACCCCAAGGTTGCCTGCAAGAGATCGCTCACTTAGCGATAAGGCCGCCTATTGTGCTATACAAAGTATTATATTTTAATGTTTCATATGTATATCTAATGTATTATTTGGTGTACAATAAAGAGTATTTTACTTTACTTTTACTTTGGAATTAAATAATAACTTCTTCTGAACTTATAAACTATTCTTATTTTGATTGTATACAAATATTAAAAGCAAAATTTGTAAAAAGAAAATAAATCGGTATATTTATATACTATATTTGCCTTTCAATACGTATAAACAAATATTAATATAAAAAACATACTAGTATAAGACATACATATGAAATATTTTACATATTAAAAAATATGAAGACGCAGTCACGTATCGAGTAAAAAGAAAATAAAATAAGATTTCAATGAGAAAATCAGAGCTAATTTCCTTCATGTTGCATATTTGTTCGCCCTAGATTGAATTGAGTAAGTCTCTATTAAAAATGTGAATGTAGAGAGTGTCGTCGTATTTAGGTCACAGCTGTAAAGTTGAAAACAGGATATTAAATAAGCAACTGTCCTATTTCGATATTATTAAGGTTATTATCTTTTACTATTGAATATATTTTTTTAATTTCACGCTGTATCCCGCTCATAACAGGGTAGGTCGGTTAAGATTAAATATAATCAAAGGGAACCTGAGAACCTAGTGTTATGACACTCCGTTCCCTACTTTCCAACGAATTCTGAAGGCATTACCACGTTTGGTCAAAAATGTGCATAAAACAATCCTTCGTAACTTAGTTTTAATTACTACACTTATAAAACTTATCATTTTTACATGTAAACTCTGAATTGTTGTTATAAGAAATCCTTATTTACATTTCAAGAAATCTCGTTGAAGACGAAGTACTTCTCAAAGTTTGCGAGTTAGTTCTTTGTCTTTTAACGAATTTAGATATCAGGGTGAAATGTAATTAAAATTAAATTAAATTATTAAATAAGCTTCACGCTGTATCCCACACACAGCAGGGTAGGCAGAGGGAACTTAGTCTTAAGACACTCCGTTCCCCACTTTCTGCCGAATTTTGGAGGCATTGCGTGTTGAGTGGCAGAACTCAACGCCGCACTTTGCCTCGACACCAGAGCGAAGAAATGGAAATATAAATTTAAGTAAATATGAAATGTAATTGTAGTGTTCAATTCAATTTTTTTCTTTCAAATTCAAAAAAGTTTACTACCGTTTCATGACTATACCAATACAATTAAAATAACAAGCTAAAATAGAATAAAAGTAAAATAAAACAAATACAAAAATTTAAAAAGTAAAAAGTAAACAAAACGGTAAAAGGAGTGAGGCTCAGCGAATGCTGTAAGACGTGTTGTCTACAGCGCTGTCTTTCAGCTTCATCCCAATTCACAATGCTTAAGTAAAATAAATGTATACAGGAGAGGGATAAGAAACTCGTAATGACCATTTGTAATAAAAAAACCAATAATAAAGAGAAATAAAAAAGAAAAAACTTATAAAACTACAACAGACAAAAAACGAATGTATATATTTATTCATAGATTAATGTAATATTAATAATGATTCCTTAACTATTATATCATCTTAATCTATTGTTGAGGGATTTTTTATCATGCAAAAAAATGCTATATTTAATGCCTATCTAAGAATTTACAAATAAGGATGTATTACTAACTTACTAAGGATACTTGCTATAAAGAAGATATAGAGAATGCATTCTGCATTCTCTCGATGTGACGGCGTCATCGATGGCTGGACGGTAGCGCCGTATTCATTTACCGCTACGGTTGAAATAACCATAGTAAAAGAAATAATAGACTAGTGTACTGTATATTGTTTGTTACTTTAATTATTATTAATTTTTCCATATTTATTTTATCAATTTGAGCTGGTCGACAGCTTAGTATTGGAAGTTCACGCATGGAAAGTGACCGCCGGCACTACAATCCCTACCCTCTAACAGGACACTGTCGACGTGACGCCATGACAAGTGACATCACGGTAATCAAATGAGTTACTTATTTTACTATGTTGACGTATTACGACAATATACAATTGAAGCCAGTCGCGGCGCAGGGGCACAAAGTGTGACTGTAAAACCGACTGGTTGTGGGTTCGATCCCCACTCAAGGAGATGAAATATTTACTTAAATTCCATTTCTTCGCTCTGGTGTCGACGCACAGCACGGCGTTGAGTTCTGCCTCTCAACAGAAATTGGGGGACGAAGTGTCTTAACACTAGGTTCCCTCTGCCTACCCATGCTATGTGCGGGATGCATCGGGAAAGTTGATTTAATTTAATTTTTAACAATATACCAATTCATATCTAAAAAAAAATAATCAATATTTTAAGTAAATACTGGTATTTAATATGTAAAATATTGTAATTCACAAATAAGATTCAAATTACCATTATATTAACATAGACAAAGGCTGAGCGTGGGACTGACTTCTCATTTTATATACAGGACTAACTATTCGCAGTTACCAATAAAAATATAAGTTTCAAGAGATTGTCGCTTCGGCCATTGTTTACAGAGTTGGGGTTGTTTGTTTGGGATAAGAACTGTGATTATACAGATTGAGAGAAGTGCTCTCAGAGCTGTACGTACTTGTAGTTGTTTCAAAGAAAATTTTACTCATAATATACTTTGAGTAATTTTTGCGGGTAAAGCCGAGATTTAGGTGTTATCTAATAATATTGTTTCAATTTCATGAAGTTCGGGAGAGGGAGAGTTTGAATAGATATATTAATATAGATTACTGATATATAATTATGTTATTATTTTTATTTTGTTTGCTTATTTTGTTGTTATCGTTCGATTCTGTTTGTTAAATAACATTATTGATAGTTATTGAATGTACTAATAAATTAATTACTTAATTTAACTATATATTTCTTTTATCAAAACTATAAAGACTTTAAGCGACGAAGCAAAGCTTATACAACAAAGTATAAACTTTTTAAATCAAAGTATACGTACTGTTGGAAAATCAAAAAATTATAAAAATTCAATGCCATTTATCGGAGGTTTATTAGCGTCCCAATTGGATTCGGTAGTATCTGTTGTATCAGATCTATAACTCTGTCGCTAAAGCGATGTAAATCACTTTACGCGCCCGAAGCTTTTGTGTCAATTATTAATATGGCAGATATTGGAATTTCATAACCGGCGGAACGAGCGAATGAATGAATAAAGAAACGAGCGACGCACGATGTCGGCAGTAATAAACGTACGGAAGAACGAATGTGTATCGGTGAACGAACGACTTTACGTGTTTTATAACGGTTAAAGACTTATTGGATTAGGTTTTATTGAAAAATAAGAATGTCTTTAATAGTTATGTAATATATGTATATACAATATTATTATAATTAACTTTACGTAGTTTCACTTAAGCGTAGTTTTGATGTGTCACATTTTATGAACGTTCTAATTGAACACGGTTGGTTCTGTTAAATGCGACGCCGAGTGTCGCTACTTACTCGTAGCACTATATAAAAGGGGAAAAAGTAGTCACATTTACTTCTTTATTAAAGACTCATTAAACTCTTTCGACCTACTATAAGTGATGCAGATAAGTGAAAATAAAAAAGTAAATAAGACTTTCTATGAGACATATTGATGAGACAGTAAATCTATCTCCTTGAAGTACAAAATTGGATATACTAACTATTTGGTCCTAGCTCGATTCGAGTCCCGCAAGGGATGCCTTTGCCGCCGTCGACATCCTCTCGAGCAACCACGTAGTGCTTGCACTTTCAGGTGTCACTGTAAAGGGGCTCCAATAGGGTTAACAGTACTAACTTCATGTGCGAAAAAAAACTATTTGGTATTTATAGATCACGTACCTTAACCACTCATATCAACTATATTATAATGACTTTTGTAAGACAGCCTTCAAAGTTTTGGTTAAGTGCTATATAACTTCAAGACAAATTGAAGTATATGTTTGAAGTGTGAACATTGCTGGAAGTGATTGGTACAATGTTTAAATGTATATACATATATTGTCTATATTCGGCTTACTCTTCTTTACATATCAAATTTCCGGAATTTTAACTTTTCTAAATATATTATTAAGTATTATTATGGAAATGATTACATTGTGGTGTCAACGGCACAACGATTGACTGTAAATGTGACGGTTATAGGTTTAATTCCCACTCGGGGAAATAATTCTTATTTTGGTAAATAGACAAAGCGCGGCGCAGAACATAATGCCTTGAAAATGTTATGAAAAATCGTACGGACCATTTTAATAGACTCCCTCTGTCACCTTTGTTGTATACAGAATGCTACGGGAGGCTAAAAAAAGATAAATTTTGTAAAAAATATATTATTAAACTACTTAAAATTCTTAGACTACTACTTAATTATAAAGTTACTTTTTTAAATACAACTTACTTGAGTGGCGCAAAGGTAAAAAAATTATAAAGTTCACTCCAAACAAACCTTACTATATAGACTAAACGACATGAGTAAGCTTAGATATCACAGAGCTTCCAATTGAAGTCATATATTGATAGAATAATGGGTTGCATGATACGGTCCGCTTTGTTTTGTACGTCGTAAGGAGATTAGTGCATACAAATGGCCAATATGGGGAAGATGTTTTAATTATGTACAGGTACTATCATGTTTCATATAAAACTGTTTTTTTTCAGCTTCACTCTGTATCTCGCATGTAGCAGGTAGAGGGAACTTAGTGGTAAGACACTCCGCTCCCCAGATTCGGCTAATTCTGGAGGCATTGCGTGTTGAGTGACGGAGCTCAACGCTACGCTTAGCCTCGAAATCAGAGCGAAGAAATCAAAATATTAATTTTGCGCACAATTCATTGTTGCGCGCGATGAATGTAGGCTCGATTGTCATTTGAGGAGATTATTACATACTAGCGACCCGCATGCAGCTTCGCTGGCGAGATTACGAAGCATTTCGTATTTTTATATATGTACTAGAGAATCCATCGGTTTCGGTCGCTTAAAGTTATTTTAACTGGTCAAAAGTGTGTTTCGTTGTAATGCTACTCCTAGACCGTTTAAAATACAGCTCGAGAGAGCTAAAAAAGTTCCATATTTATTGATAATTCGTGGCACTCAAACGAATGAACGTGATTGCGTTACTCGTGCAATATTCAACATGATAGAAAACTTTTTTTAAAGTTTCTCATAGTACGAAAAAAGTTTAAGTTGTTCAATATTTTTTATTTATTTGCTCATTTTTGTATTTTTAAAAATATCAGTTTTAAAGAGTAATTTTATTTTAAATACCTCTTAGTTTCTTTTTTATTACATTGCGCAACATATTTCACTCAGCTCCACGCGCAATGTACAGCATGTGGCGGATTCTAGTATTATAACTATAGGATAATATTTTCTTTCTTTTAATAAAAGTATCCTATGTTTTTATACATACATACGATTTATTAAATTTAAAATTATGAAATGTTATTTGAATTTCTCATACATTCTACTTTCTTTTCTTTCATTCTACTTACTTTAAAGTAGTGTCTTAACTTTAAATATACCATTGCGCTACCTACGCTTTCCCCAGCTTCGTAAGGCCAGTCGTGGCGCAGCGGCACAAAGTGTGACTGTGAAACCGACTGGTTGTGGGTTCGATCCCCACTCGAGGAGATGAAATATATACTTAAATTGATATTTCCACTTTCTTTGCTCTGGTGTAGAGGCAAAAGCGCGGCGTTGAGTTCTGCCACTTAACACGCAATGCCTCCAGAATAGATATGCAGATAGTAAATATAATAAATAAAAATAAATAAAAAAGATAGTAAATATAACAAAGAATAATTCAGAAAATGGGGAACGGAGTGTCTTACTCTAGGTTCCCTCTGCCTACCCTGCTGTGTGCTCCCGCACACAGCAGGGTAGAGCGTGAAGCTGATTTGATTTTAATTTGAATTGAAATAGTTGAGGTTGCCGTGGCGCAGTGGCACAAGCGTGTACGTGTGTGGGTTTGATTCCCACTCAAGGGAATGAAATATTATTATGATTATTTTCATGCCTTCTTTAAATAAGACAAAGCGTGGCGATGAGTTTCGCCATTGAGTACGCAATGTCCTCGAGCGGCGGCACGTGGGGAACGGAGTGTTTTAGTGCCCTCGCCTACTACTTACTGCTATATGTGGAATATAGCGCGTATCTGAATAAAAAAGACTATTTTTTTCTTAAGATCTAATTTCATCTTTTATCTTTTTAGCTTCAAAATTCCCTTCCAACATACGGAATGGCGGAACTCAACGCCGCGTTTTGGCACCAGAGCGAAGAAATGAAAATATAAATAAATATTTCACTTCTTCGAGTCGGGATCGAACCCACAAACGGTCGATTTTACAGTCACACTTTGTGCCTCTGCGCCACGACCAGCCTCGACAATTAATATTTTTTTAAATATGTATTTTGAATGTAGATAATATCTGAATGTATTACTTCATTGAAGTCGTTTTTGTTTCTTTCTAACAACTGAAAAATATATTATGGGTTATTTATTATTAATGTTATTTATTACTATGATCAACAAAATAAAATCATTTTGACTTCCGATGTCCCTCGTCAAAACTCCAAAGAGCGATTCAAATTTTAAACAACTGAAATAAGAACACTGCGCCAGAGATAGATTTACGATTACTTGCTCAGTCGTCTTCTAATTTATGACAGAAAATTTTCTTCGTGCGTAAATAACATTGTGAATGGATTGCCAAGTTGACTGGCGAATGTAGCGTGTCGGGCTAACTTGCTAGCTAGTTGCTTCATTAAATAATGACTCATTCAAAATTTCTTTTTTAAATTCTTATAATATATAGGTTTTGTTTTCTTTAATTTTTGAAATTAAAAAATATACAGCTTCACGCTGTAATCCGCATATAGCTTTGGGTAGGCAGAGGTTACCGTTGTTCATTTTCCGAATTCTGAAGGCATTGCTTGTTGAGTGTTGAAACTTAACGTCGCGCTTTGCCGCTACCAGACCAGACGCGACGACACCAGAGCGAAGATTTGTAATATTTTTTTATTAGACAAAGTTAATACTATTATTATGACCATTATATAACATTAAGAAAAAAATAATAAAACAAACTATTTTTGAAAAAAAATCAATCATCATAATATCAATCCAAATTCAACTAAATGCCATGATGGTATGTAAATAAGAAATTGTTATCATAACACAGTTTCATCACTAATTGAAATTAATATTATTTGGTTACCTGTAAGTATACGTTGATAGCATTCATATGTTTTAACTACCTATAACAAATATTGATACCGCAAATACGTATAGCATAAAAATATTTAATAAATAGTATTCTCTCTTGCCAGATGATAGTTCTTAGTAATTAACTTTGGGTAGCGGAAATTTGTAAAAATCTCCCTACAGAGATGCTAACAACATAAATAATTTGTAACAAGCGTATAAAAAATTTTGCACGTAGCTTGATGATAACGTGTCGCTTTGTGGTCAGAGCGCCTGGTTGGTTTTCAGGAGACGCGGGTTCGAGTCCCGCTACATTTAAAAAAAAAATACGTTTTGTAAATAAGTATCTAAATAAATATTTTTCTTTCCTAAGTGTGGAATAACACTTTAAAGTGTTTAAAATATTCAATAAATAGTATTATCTCTTGCCAGACGATAATTCTTAGTAATTAACTTTGGGTAGCGGAAATTTTTAAAAATCTCCCTAGATGCTAACAATATAAATAAGTTGTAACAAGCGTATAAAAATTTTTACGTAGCTTGATGAGAACGTATGGTGGCCAGAGCGCCTGGTCGGTTTTCAGGAGGCGCGGGTTCGAGTCCCGCAACGTAAAATAATTTATTCGTTTTCTAAATAAGTATTTTTCTTTCCACTTTAAAAATGTTATAAATGGTAACAAACTGTTACACCACCTTAAAGAATTTAGAAACATAATATTTTGTTATAATAGAGCTACTACTAGGTTGAGACCATTCGTAGTGCAGGGGCATAAATTTGTTATTGTACACGCTATGGGTTGTGGGTTCAATCCCCCCTCGAGAAAATGAAATTATTTATATTTGCAGTTTCTTCGCTTTTGTGCAAAAGCAAAGTGTCGCGTTGTGTTCCGCCACTCAACACAAAACGCCCCCAGAAGTCGTCGGAAAATACCTCTGCAGACTCCGCTGTGTGCGGGATACAGCGTGAAGCTGAAAATAAAAATATACTTTAGTTATATATACACAGAGTATGGTGATAGTATGTTTTACTCTAAACATATTTGATTAACACTACTAAAAGTCATTGTGTTTTACAGACAGAGATGTTTAATCTTTAGAATTAAGTACGTACGATTTAACAGCCGTAAAAATAAAATGGCTAAGATTGAAACTGTAATATAATTTGTTGCAACGAAATTTGCAACATTGTAACGTCGTAGAACTATAAAAGTTGGAAAACGTCAAATTTGATTAAAATTATGTTTTATAAAAAGCATATTTTTTTATATATTGTTTAATTGCTGAAGTCGTTGTAAAGACAACATTAAATTTAGACATTATCCACGCGGAGAGTAGAGTGTCTCGTTTGTCGTTAAGTTCTACTTCTACATATACGGAAAGAGCGAAAGTCTGTGCGTCAAGGGACTATAAACCTAACTATTTCAGCTGATATCAATTTCAGCTTAATACTTTCACGCGATCTTGAGATAAATAGTATTGACTGACGGACAGACGGACAACACAGTGATCCTATAAGTGCTATAAT
Source organism: Heliconius telesiphe telesiphe (assembly GCA_018249795.1). Taxonomy (NCBI): domain Eukaryota; kingdom Metazoa; phylum Arthropoda; class Insecta; order Lepidoptera; family Nymphalidae; genus Heliconius; species Heliconius telesiphe. The sequence continues at coordinate 1,802 of DWLH01001997.1, read as the reverse complement.
GTTAACTCTTGAGGTACGGAGCCCTTAAAAGAAATATACATTTTTAGGTATCAACATTCAATATAGTCTTCTACATCTTACAATCCCTAATACTACAGGTTCCATCAACACAATTACTCTGCAAGTTCAGCACTCGCTTGTCCTCACAACACCCCCAACTCCCATCCCCTTCCTTTCCGCTAATTTCTGGAGGCTGCGGTTTGAGCTGAGCTTTAGTTAAAACTTAACTTAACTTAACTTCACGCTTTATCCCTAGCGGGGTAGTCAGAGAGAACGGAGCGCCAAACGGTTGGCGTTTCTTTCTGATTGTTTTTCTTCTTTTGTATTTAATAATGTTGGTGTAATAAAGTATTAAATAAATAAGTAAATAAATATTTTGACTTCTTTGTTCCAGTAATTAGGCAAAGCATCATGAAGGACTGCCACTCAACACGCTTGGAGAACGGAGTGTCTTAACACTAGGTTTGCTTTGCCTACCAATATTGGCAGAGTTAAACAATGTTGTATCACAATCATATACATTTTTTTATTCTTGTACGGTGAAAGTCCCAATTTTGTCTTTCACTAAAATCGAATATAAAAATAAAATATTAAGAATTAAATATGTGACGATGCTATCCGTACAAGATATGTAAGCCGGTTGTAAAAACGTATTCATAATATTCATAAATTCAATAAAACATCTGATTTAGACTAGGGAAGTTACACCTACACTGTATATGAACACTCACACAGATGCAAAGCTCAACTTAGACCTCGCGGATTATATCTATATTATTCTTTATTGGTATTTACAAATCACCTGAATTTCTCAATAGTAATAAATAGATTTAATAGATTTAATCTGTAAAAAAATATGAAAACATTTAAATTTACATACATAAATAAACTTAGCCAAATTAAATATAATAACAAATGACCACACTGTGGAATTACGATGCTAATCCTAGTTATTCATGTGGCTTAGACAGGTAGTAGAGGAGACAAATTAGTCAGAGTTAGCTCAAACTGGTACTAATGAACAATTGAGTATAAAGGACTTGATCAAATTATACTGGGAATTGGCAACGGTTAAGCAATACTTAGGTACTATATATAGCAATATTGTATTGATATGTCATAGTGTTATGAGGCTAGTCGTGGCGCATAAGCGCGTGACTATAAACCAGACAGATAGTGGGTTCGAATACCACTCGAGGGATTGAAATATTTAATATTTTCATTTCTTCGCTCAGGTATCGAGGTAAAGCAAGGCGTTGAGTTCCGCCGCTCAACACGCAATACCTTTGAATTTTGGCGGGAAGGAAGACACTCGTCTTAATACTAGGTTCCCTCTGTCTTTCCTGCTACATGCGGGATACAGTATTACAGTGTTACTGAACAAAAAGTTATAGTTGAAGTAATTTCTAATATGCACCGTCAATGAAGCGATGAACTTTTTAATTTCCACAGGTTTTTAATATAATAGATATAAAATTAAAGCCACATACAAAAGCGATAGAGAAAGACTTCTTAATAAAAGATTTTTAGTACTAAAATATAATTTTATTGAGTTACTATTCGCATGCAAAAGGAATTTTTAATTAGAGGCCCAGATTCGATATATTATATTAGTTATGAATATAATTTTTTATGACGCCATTTATGCAGGACAGCTTCTGACTTCAGACACGATGGTTGTGGGTTCGATCCTCACTAATTTGTTTTCATTTCCTCATTTAAGTTGACTAAGTGCACCGTTGAGTTCCACCATTCAATACGCAGTGTCTCGAATTCCTGCGGAAAGCGGAGAACGAAATGTC
>DWLH01001996.1:0-11560 GCA_018249795.1 Heliconius telesiphe telesiphe | reverse complement strand
CTAAGGTGAGTTAGTTTTTCGCCGTTTATGTTAAGACCGTATTCGCTCCAATTAAGCGTTCGAAATATATCTTCTAGGACTGCCGTGAATAATTTTGGTGAAAGAGGATCTCCTTGGCGTACACCTCATTTCATAAAGTGGAAATCAAATCTACAACTATTGTGTTTAAGCAAGAATCGTTACATCAGCCTGTAGTATGTAAAATTTATGTAAGTGGATCGATAAAGCAGTACAACTTAGTACCTTTTTTTAATAATTTACACGCTTTAAGAAAATTTCCTTTTTGTTCATTAAAAATACATATATTTACTTTTCCAAAAACTTGCATTGATCAATGTAAAAAAATAGTAACATAATAATTCTATTTATAATTTCCAGCATTATTTCCCTAACATTAATTTAGAAGATGATGACAAGTACGTGAAATGGTTTACAGAAGTTGCTCATAGAAACCTCGACATGGTGGCGACTTGGCAAGGTATTTAAACTAAATATTTTTTTTTAATTTTACGCTGTATCCCGCAGGTAGAGGGAACCTATTTTAAAGCCACCCATTAACACTTCCTTTCCCTACTTTCCACCGAACTCAACGCCGGGCTTTTGTCTTGGTGCCAGAGTGACGAAAAGAAAATATTAAATATTTCATTCCTCGAATGCGAATCGAACTCACAAACGTCGCGTTTACAGTTAGACACAGTGCCACAGCGTCACGAAGGCATAAAACTCTTAAAGTTATTGATAAAAAAATAATATAATAAGACTACCCTCCTAGGAATAGAACCTGAACCTAAGTTAGTTGGACCTCTCGTCTTTATTACTTTATTTTTTCATGTTTTTATTTTAATTTCCAGGCCTAGGCTTCACCCACGGTGTCCTGAACACGGACAACATCAGTATTCTAGGTCTAACCATAGACTACGGCCCGTACGGTTTCGTGGAACACTACTACGAACACTATGTTCCCAACACGTCAGACGACATGGGAAGATATGCGTTTAATAAACAACCTGATGTAAGTTGATTTTTTTTGATTATTAATTGGGTTTTTTTTGTGTTGTAGTTTTATTTAAAATTTTTGATGTTGACAAAAAAGTTCTCATATTATTCATTTTGAAGCTTATTTGATAAATTTATATGTTTTATATATAGGCAGACGGAACCTAGTGCTAAGTTACTCTGTTCACATTAAGACACTTCCCCCACTCTCCAACGAATTTTGGAGGCATTGCGTGTTGAGTGGCGGAACTCAACGTCCCGCTTTGTTTTGACAACAGAACGAAACGAAAACAAATGAAAATATTAAATATTTTATTTCTTCGAGTGGGAATCGAATTCACAACCTGTCGCGTTTACAATCACACGCTTGTGCCCCTGCGCCACAACTGGCCTTATGGGAGTAGTTTTTTTATTTATTTTATTGTTTTATTGTTTAGTTGTATTCTATTTGAAACTACTGTATCAGATACTACTGTATAAAAAAAAGATTGTTTTCACATTCTTCATTATGTTGTTATTTATTATATAAAGTTGATAAATTTATATGTTACCTGAGAGATTAATTTTAATATTACTGATTGATTTTTAAATTTAAAAGTCAGCTTCACGCTGTATCCCTACAGACCGTTCTCTACTTACCGAATTTTTCGTGTTGAGTGGTGGAACTCAACGCCGGGTTTTTGCCTTCATTCTCTCGAGTGGGGATCAAACCCACAACCTCGTCTCGTTACAATCACACCTTTGTGCCGCTGAGCCACGATGGCCTGGATTGATTTTGAATTTTAATGATATTTATAAACAAAATTAAATATATTTATATAAATAATTAGAATATCTCAAGGTGCACACTGTCCTTTGATTCTATGACATCATTTTTATGGGTCTATTAACAGTTGAAGATATTTCAACTAGAACGATCACTGAATAGTATATGAAAATAAAATTAAAATCAATTAATTAATTTATAATCTTTCCAGATTATTCTATGGAATTTGGAGAAATTTATAGAAGCATTACAACCTATTTTGTCTGAATCAAACAAGCAGAAGATACATGATGTAATGGGTACATTAAGTGAATATGTGAAAAACAAAATTCTGTAAGAAAACTTTTTTATTTATATATTTTTAGGGTTCCGTACCTAAAAAGAAAAAATAACCCTTATCGGATAAACTTTTGTCGGTCAAGACCATTTATAGATTGCATGGATACCTCCATGCAATCTATAAATCACGTTGAAATTAATACAAAATATAGGTCTTTTTGAACACAGAATAAAATCAAGCCTTTCTAATACGTTTTATTTAAATTAATTGAGTCCTATTTTAATGTAATTTTCTTTTTACAGAAAAACATATCTAATAAAGCTGGGTTGTGAGCAGCTCCAAGATGGCGACGAAAAACTCGTGAAGGAGTTCTTAGAACTAATGCAACAAACTATGGCCGATTTCACATGTACATTTAGACAGTTGGCTGAGGTTAGTATTATTTAATGATATACAGTACGGTCGACGAGTCGTGGCCGCCCTGAAGTTACGGTTTTTGAACTTTGGCGCGTTGCTCTCTCGGAAAGGAAATAATAAAAATTAAGAAAAATCTAAAAGATAAATCTGCGCAGCTATGTACAGCTAAGTTAGGGCGGCCACGACTCGTCGACTGTAGTGTCAGTGACAAGACACTCATTTCTCTTGATAAAACGAAGTGTCATAAATGCATACCCTAGTGTGTGAAAACAGTTTTTTTCTACTTATTTAGAAAACGTATAAAAATTTGAACGTAGCGGGACTCGAACTCGCGCCTCCTGGTCGGTTTCCAGTTTCGGTTTAAGTATTTTTCTTTCCTAAGTGTGGAATAACACTTTAAAAAATGTTTAAAAAGTTTTTTTCTACTTTATGTCTATTTTTAATGTTATACATATTTGAAGCCGTTGCGGAGCAGTGGCACAAGTGTGTAGCTGTAGACGCCTCAGTTCGACGCTCGTTCGTTCGGTGGTGGGTTCGATTGATGCATGGTTTTATGATAATAGAGGTTGACAATGATATGATATATTTATGTCAAAACATTAAAATTTTAATATTTTTTTCGTATCAAATTTGGTATTTTTTATATCTTTTCAGGTTAACCCGGAAGATTTGAACAACAAAGATATATTAGAAACTAAATGGTCGTTAAATAAAGTTAGCCAAGCGAAGGATTGGAAGAAATGGACACAGAAATACATAGAGCGATTACAGAAGGAAAATGGTATTGATTTTTTTATTATTTCTGATTCGCTAAAACTATATTAATAACAATATTGTAAATATCGGAAAATCCTCTCCGGTGTGACTGTAACGCGACTGTTGTTGGTTCGATCCGAATTCGGGGGAATGGATTCTAATTTATTATAATATTTTCATTTCTTCGCTAAGCAAAAGTACGTTGAGTTCCGCCACAACATGAAATGCCTCGAAAAATTCGGCGGAAAGTGGGGAACGTATTGTCTTAATAATAGGTTCCCAGCGGATACAGCTTTAAGCAAAAAAAATAAGTGTGTTTAGTTTGATTAAATTTTGTCTCAAACCCAAATTAACGAATATAAGTATAATAATATAAATATTTTCTTATTAAGCCATCTTGAAATCTTATAAAAAAGTTTTGTCCTTCTATAAGTGAGTGAAGAAATCCGTCATGGCCGCATGTTGAAAGTGAACCCGCTATACATACCGAGGAATTGGATACTGCAAGACGCCATCACAGACGCAGAGAAAAATGATTTTAATAAGGTACTTACTATATAAAATAATAATTTTTTACAGTCGTCGTGTAGACTGAGCCGAGGACATCGTAGCGCGAAGAGGAGTGCGACTGTTAACGCGATGGTTTTAGATTCGACTCATGGAAAGGAAATATAAAATTTTCTCTTCCTCACTTTGGTAAGATAAAGCGCAGCGTTGAATTCCGAACCCCCCTTTCCCTCTTCCTTACCTGTTACATATATACTCCGTCGAGCTAAAAAAAACGTCAAGTTCATCAAGTTCAAACACTACACACTTAAAAACTAATAAAAATTAAAATAAATGTAATTTGTTACAGGTTCGTTTGCTATTGGATGTGTTTAGGAAACCTTTCGAAGAACACGAAGAAGCCGAAGCATTGGGCTATTCCTCACAACCGCCGAGTTGGTCGTTTGGATTAAAACTAAGTTGTTCTAGCTAATATTGGAAATTAAGGAATGAGAAAATATAATTAAGTAACCCACACGCGCTTTCAAATATTTACATAAATTGTAGCCTATGTGTTATTTCGTTCTATAAGCCATATTACTGAAAAGTTTCCATCCAAATCCGTTCAGTGGTTTTTGCGTGAAAGTGGAACAAACATGCATCCTCACAAACTTTCATATCATATCTTATCGTACACTAGCTTTAGCTTTAACTGACCACAAGTACAGTAGGCAATGTTGAAATAATTAACGTGGTAATGTATATTGTTTCTCGATTAATGGACTATCTAACAGAAAAAGATATTTTTTCAATTCAAACCAGTACCAGTTTCTGAGATAAGCGCTTTCCACCAAACTCTTCAGCTTGATGACTGTTAAAAAAAAGTGAGAGTTCAACTCGCGCTTGGCCAGTTTATTGTTTTTATTAAAATTATATTTTTATGTATAGTTTATAGTTTGCCAAACAGTCTAATCGAACTGTTATATTAATATTATATCTATCTATTTTTTTCCTTATTATAAAAATATATAGAAGTTCAACTTCGATTTTTTTTATGTAAATAAAAAAAACATGATTTAGACTATACCTGAATCTTTGTTTTATATTTTTTGATCACTTTCTACTCTTATGTTTGAATTAAATCATGTTTTGTTATTCTTATTAAGATTTTATATCAGTTTTTGTATAAAATAAATATTAAGTTATATATTATTATTTACATTTATAAGAATACATGAAGTTTTTTTATTGACAATTGACATGTTATAAAAATAAACACATTGTAAATTATTTAGAAATATATATATTTTTTTTTTGTTAAAAAAAACATTGTTTTTTTATTAATTAAAGATATCTCATATCTTTTCTACAAAAAGATTCTATTTATAGAATAAAAAAATATGGTTCATCTTGTATTAATATAATAATGTAGTTTTATTGGAGTACATAATTTTATTTTAACACACAACTATTTTAATAATTCTAAAATTGCTACAATTTGGTCCCAAATAAAAGAAATAAATAATATATAATAATTTTTATCATTTTTACTTTAACTATATATAATATTTACATTTATATTATTAAAAAAAAAAAACAAAATTCCTTCCACAATTTTTCAAAACGTTAACCATAATATAACAATAATCTTAATTTAATCACAATTAATGATAATCTTCATCACCACTATCATCAGGTTCAGAATAATCATCATCTATTTCTATCTTCCTTTTCTTTTTTTGTTGAACATTTTCCTTGTCTTCTACCTCATTCTGGGCCTCAGTTACTGCTGAGCGGTGATGGAAAACGAAGGAAATGCCTTTAGCTAGATCCCAGCACTGTTTTAGGACTAAATCTGCTAGATTTTTCTTATCAGCACAATGATACCAGTTAGATAAGTCAGAAGTACAATCAGAATTTTCCGGTGGTAAAGTAATTTGTATGTTATTAACACACCGTTTACATTTAAATTTACCGTGAGTGTCTGATAAAGTGTTTTCTTCTAAAAGGAATAAATCTTTCAAGTCGTCTGATGTGAAATGACGTAACGATTCCTCATTTTGATCTACAACGGTATCACTTAATGCTTTCTTATGAGCTTGTCGTTGGAAGATCTTCTCTTCTATGGTACCTGTTGCAAGTAGTCTGTATATATAACACGGTTTCTTCTGACCATCTCTCCATACTCGGGCCATGGCCTGATCATCATTTGCCGGATTCCAGTCAGGGTCAAACATGATTAACCTATTAGCACCTATGAGATTAAGGCCACAGCCTCCAGCTTTAGAACTTAACATAAATATCCATTCTTTAGAATCCTTATCGTTGAAACTTTCTACCACTTTGGCTCTCTTCTTAATCGTCATAGAACCATCTAATCTTACGTACAGATAACATCGCTTACGACATAATTTTTCAAATAAATCTAATGTTTGAGTATAGTTAGATACGAGAACTATTTTATCATCAGTATTCGTTTTCAGATTGGCCAAAATACAATCTAATATCATCAGTTTGCCAGAGTATTCCGGTCTGACATCTTTAATGTCATAATTGCTCGGCAACAAATCCCTTGCTTTCTCAAAGCCTTCAGATCTTTCAATAATTTTGTCGTACACCAGATCAGGATGGTTACAAAGTTTTTTAAGTGTCGTTATACTAGAAAGGGCACTCAAAGTATTCTTCTCCCCTGTACCAGCAAATTTGTTTCTGATAGCGTCGGAATTAATGAAATTTTTGTACAATTGAGTTTGTAATGGTGTCATTTTAACACATATAACTTGTTCAAATTTGACTGGCAAGTATTTTGTTAGTAAGCTGCTAGTTCTACGAATCATGCATTTATTCACTATTGAAGTTAATGTGAGGAGACATTCCTGAGCTCTTTCCCTCTCTTGAGAAGTCGCTAGAGCATCTTGACCTTTCAAAATTGGATTTTCATATCTCTTTTTGAATTCTTGGGCAGTACCAAGAATACCTTCATTCACAAAGTGTACTAAACTGAAGTATTCAGTCAAATCATTTTGTATGGGAGTGCCTGATATTAAAATTCTTCTTTTAGCTTTCAAACCCATAAGAGCTTGATAAGTTTGATTTTCACTATTTTTCAACCTGTGACCTTCGTCGCACAGAACTAAACCTACTTCTGATGCATGTAAAATGTTAGAATATATCCTAAATGTCTCGTATGATATAATTAATACTGGTGTAGCAACTCTAATGGCAGCAAATGTGTTCATAAACTGTTGTAGTTTTAGAGTAATTTCAGCTTTGGAACCTCCATCCATTGGCAAAGCATTTATCCTTTGTCCTAACCACTTTTGTATTTCATTATACCAGTTCTTCACTAAACTACTGGGACATACAATAATAGCTTTGCTGATAGATGGTTTACAATCTGGACCCTGCCTTAAAAGAGTCCAGAGCAATGTAATACACTGCAGAGTTTTACCCAAACCCATTTCATCTGCCATAATACATCCATATGCATTTTCAATCTGATTCCCAGTGACACAGTCATACATAAATTTAACACCATCTCTTTGATGCGGCCTTAATATGTTCCCTAGAATAGGATCCACTACAACTGCAACTTTTATATCATTGGCATTCATTTTCATCTTTTCATGTTCTGGAATATACGGTGGTCGGTACAGTACAAGTGCGTTTGGTTCATCTGGATCGTGCAAAGCTCTTCTTAGTTGAGTTCGTTTTAATCCTAAGCTTTTGCTGCAATATGATGAAACATAATTAGATATTGGTACCTTGAATGGTTTACTCAATATCTGTTTGATGAGATTCTCGTGATCCGAAGTGGACATTGCTTGAGAAAGCGATTTTTGTGTAAGGGGAATTTTTGTACATTCCCGCTTCTTTCTTTTCGCAGATTCTAGCAGTGGACTTTTAAATACTGTGTCGCTAGAGCCTATTTGGCTCGGCGCTAAACTGCGCCTCATTTTGAACTGATATTTTAAATCGTTGTCATCATTATATCATTGCTTATTTTTAACTTTGTTTGGTAAAAACACCATCACGAATTCAAAACATTTTCAATTATCTAATTTCATATCATGTCAGAACTTGTTTGACAGTAATTTAAGTGTTGCAGTAATAAATAGTTTTTTTTTTTTAGATTGAAATATCAATGAGCAAATAATATAAAAATAAAGGTGACCACAAAATGAGCGCAATGGAAATTATATTGCTTCAACATTTATGTTCTTCTTGTGTTGTTGTTGTTTTATATTTACAAATTTATAATAGTTAAAAAAATTTGGAGGGAAGGTGATTTTTGTTCACTTTTTGTAACATTGAAAAAATAAAACAAGAAGCAAGATCATCCTTTTTATAATATTATCAAATGAATTGTACATAAATAACATGTTTTATAATATATTTACTTACATTTACATCACATTTAAATGACCAGTTCCTGACAAAGACGTTTAGTGTAATTTTTACAAGAGTCCAAGCCACGAATCCCATTAAAAAATATTTAAAAAGAATATCCACAACGTGCATGCTGCAAGAAAAATATTATTAAAATATACAAATGTTATTAAACAATATTAAATAAAAAAAACCTTATGAGGTATATAATATTATTATTATTAGTATGTATTAATTTAATTTTGAATAATAATATTTTCATGACTATCATAATTTTCTGTCTTCATCTTTCTCTCCTACTCAATAAAACTTATGCTAGTTTTCTTCAACATTCTCTTCAACATTCTCTTCAACTACTCTTCAACTATAGTTTTTCGTTTAGATATAGAACATTTTTCAAGAAAAGCTTTAATATAACAAAAAAATAAAACAAAAAAATATATTATATAGATATTTAAATAACTTACACGGGTTCGAAACGGAATAAAAACAAAAGAGTGTCTACCAATATTGCGGGAACCCAGTGGAAGAGTATAGCGCATATGTTGTGACCTAAACGGGAGTGCTTCATGGACCCCCCGGGATACCTGGTTTTGTGATAAAAATTATATATTATCATAATTGAATCAAATATAAATTAAATTAAAATTTGCGTTAATCGTCTTTATTATAAAACTTTTTTAATTATTTTTACAGTAGTACAAAATGGGGCCGATCGGTTTCCAGGAGGTGTTAAATTTTATACGTTTTCTAAATAAGTATTATAAACCTTGACATACTAAATAATAGGTACATAATACGTTGAACAGAGTAACTTCTCTTCTCTTATAATTTTTGTTTTTTTTTTAGTAGATGAGTGAGTGAGATACACCTATAGCAAAATAGGCCTAGAGGAAGCCTAGTGTCAAGACATAATGGTCTCCATTATCTGCGTGAACTTGCAGGACATTTCGTGTAGAGTGGCAGAACTCAACGCCGTATATTGTATTATCAGAACGAAGCAACGATAGATAGATAGATAGAATCTTTATTGCACACTTGAAAAGATAGAATAGAGTAACTTCTTAAGACAAAATGCACAAAATGTTTGAAGTACCTGTCCTGCTTCGTCACAACAGCCTCAATATTTACATTTTTAAATGGAATATTATCAGTAATTAATTGATAATATTGAAATATTTTTTACCACACGACTCCATTTAAAGGCATCCTATTCAATAGGACGTCTCTCCCGGTGTCGATCAGTTCGGACCTCATCTGAGCTGGTGAAGTTGTATATCATTGTTGTAGTGTCACTAAATAATAAAAAAATAATAATATATTATACAACTAGCGGCCCGCCCACCGCTTCGCCCGCTTTAAATACGTGATTATTGATTTAATAAGCAGAATTGATTGACAACTATAATGACTTCTAATATGATTTTTTGATTACTTTAATCTGTAATATTCTAATATGATTTTTTAACGACATTATCGTAATGTCTATAAGAAATTTTGATTGTTTCGAACGTTGTTTGTTGTTTGTTTGTAAAAAATATGACCAATGTTGATATTCATAAAATACACATAAAGCTAATTATTTATTATATGTATATATTTTTGTAACATTATGTTCTTTTTACCTATGTTATGTTTTTTTAACACTATGTTAAATGTGCTGATGTAACAGACATATATGATAATTTAAATTACTGCTTCAGAAACTGCCTTAAATGTTAAATTATTGATTTGGATAATGATTCATAATATTCTTTGTAAAATAACTGTAATGTTTGCATATTAACTCCTGTACAGTTTTTTAATTAACGACATATATTATTAGCTAAATGTACAATTGGTAAATATGTAGTTATTACAGAGTACACGTAGAAAGAGTGTTTTTAGGCATTTTTATATAGATTTATTTCAAACGAACGAACGAACCAAAAAATCTATGTATTTGCTTGATATCTCTTTGAAGTTCAAATCGTTCTTTATCTCTGTGTTGAATTAATTACGATTTAAACTTAACTGTTATGATTTATGAAGGTAATCTCCAGTAACAATTCAATCTTGTTTACTTTATTGTATAAAATATTGTATAATAGTGCTTCAAAAATATATATTTTTATCCACAGTCATATAACCAAGACGTTTCGAATGTCATTCTTTAGCCAGGAATCTTACCAGCGCGATTGCTATATAATATTCGCAGGCAAACTAATGCCTTGAGTTTATTCAAATGACGATAACTTTTTTTTAATGAACCGATTTTGATGAACCAAGCTTTAGTAGTTAGGTTGAGTTAAAACAAATCAATTGGTGAAATTTTAAAGTAAATAGGTTCAGTACTTTCAAAGAAAAATGTGGACATACATATCGACAGACGGACAGACAAGAAATTCAAAATTTTTTTTTGCTTTCTATTATTCTTTTTAAGTGTCCCTCTATCCATTTCAGTCAAAATTACAAAATGTACAGACAAAATATTTTTACTGTCTTATTATATAATAGAGATAGAGATAAATAAAAATAGAATTGATTTTTTGTGATTAGTGAGGAGCGGTAGTAGTAGGGAATTAAATGTTTAATGTTTTCATTCCCTTGTTCTGGTAAATTTCAGTTTCGTCACTTAATGCGCAATGGCTCTAGAATTCAGCGGAAAGTGGAGAACAGAAATGTCTTGATGGGAACAGAGTGTGTTAACACTAGGGTACCTCTGTCTACCCTACTATGTTCGGGATACAGCGTGGAGCTAAAAAATATACTTATATAGAAATATATTATTTCCATAAAATGTAACTAGTATACTAAAAAACAATTTTTTTTACATATTTTTTATTTTTAAAAAAAAAAAGAGAAACTCACCCATTTTTTAAATAGTTCTAAGTGACTACCATGACGCCGCTTATAAACAAGTCGACGGGCAAGTAGTCCGAGTAGCTGTCGCTGCGGCAAAACATGCTGCGAATCAATTTCCCACTCCCTTGTGGATAAAAAAATATATTATACATATTAAAAAAAATCAGCTTCACGCTGTATCTCGCATGAAGCAGGCTACACAGAGGGACCCCAGTTTTAAGACACTCTGCTCCCCAATTTCAAAGCCGTCGGGCTTTTGTCTTGGTGCGACAGGAAAAAAATGAGAAGTGGAATCGAACCCACAACCTGTAGCCTTTACAGTCGCACTTTGTGGCCTGGTCTCGAAAATTATAAAATTATGCAGGGATACAAGCGCAACAGGTTGTAAGTTCTTTTTTTTTTTTTATGGAAAAGGACAAGGCCAACGAGCGTTCGGGTCACCTGATGGTAAGTGATTACCGCCGCCCACGAACCCGTGCAACACCAGAGGAGCTACAGTTGCGTTGCCGGCCTTTAAGGTGGAGATAGACGCGCTTTTTGAAGGTACCCATGTCATATCGACCTGGAAACACTGCCGCGGGTAGGCCATTCCACAGTTCCGTGGCGCGTGGAAGGAAGTTCCTACG
>DWLH01001995.1:0-11568 GCA_018249795.1 Heliconius telesiphe telesiphe | reverse complement strand
TTTTCTGGGATCCTGTTGTAAAAGCGTACACATTGTCCCATAAAAGAATTGCGGACCCGATATAATCGGGTTACAGGTGCAATAAGTTTACTCCTATTTCTAGTATTGATATTATGTACATCACCAACTTTGGCAAAATCTTTAATATTCTTCTTAATATACATAACATTATCAAACACAAATCTTAAGTCCGGATTCCACTCCGAGCAGAGCGGGCCCATTAAGGTCTACGTTGAACTCGCAAGAGTAAACTGCATACTTGTATTTCCACAAATAAATAGTCGGGCGAAAAGAAATGAGCAAGCAAAAAGAGTCGAAATGAAGTCGCTCAGTTCTAGGAAGCGGAGCAAAGTTAATAATTACTAAATACAAAACTCTTAATTGGTGGCAATTTTAAATATTTTTTTTTAAAAGAAGTTTTTAAAAAAAAAATTTAAGAACTTCTTTTAAAAAAAAATATTTAAAACCTTTTCACCTAAACATTACCCGCTCATTTCATAACTCATTCCGAGATTAGGCTTTAGGTCTTACTATTTGACCAATAAAGGCGAAGCCGCAGGAAAAAGCTACGAAGAAAAACAAGTTATAGAATCTTCTGATGAAATGTTTTTAAAAATAACATTCTTCTCTGAACCACAACGAAAATAACAATACAATATAAACTAAACTAAACCGATGAGATCATGATAAAATTTTGTACCAATTAAAGTAAATATATTTTCTTGTTTTCCTTTCAACAAATAAAAATTTAAGATAACCTAGCAATATCGAAGAGCGAAACGTTAGCAAAACAAGTCGCAATGCACCGGACTAAGACTAAGTAATCCTTCGTTATTACGATAGGTACGGAGGCGTATTCTGTATGTTATATTTACTTTTGTATTATAGATTTATATATATCGAACGAACGAGAATCTAAAATCTACTGTCAAGAATTCAACGCCACGCTTTGTCTTGTTACCAGAGCAAGGAAATGAAAATAATTCATTTCCCCGTGTGGAAATCGAACCCACAATCGTATCGTTCACAGTATGTCTCTGTGACACTATTTGCTTATTCTTTATCAAAATTATTTCTTGAAAATCTCTTGAGATCTCTATAAAAGATTTTTTTTTCAATATTTCGTCTTTCGCTTGGACGGTGAAGCACATACTACATAAAAGAAAGTAAATCATTAGTAATTCTAAGCGATATGAAAAATTGTAACAAAATGGTCTTAAAGTCGGCGTGGCGCAGGGACACAGGCGTGCGACTGTAAACGTGACTGTTGTGGACTTGATTTCTACTCGGGGGAAGGAAATGTTTTTTTTCCTTGCCAGCCAGTACAGTTGAGGCCAGTCGTGGCGCAGTGGCACAAAGTGTGACTGTAAACGTGACTGGTTGTGACTTTAAAAAAAAAATTATTTTACCTGAAAATCTGAATACTAGTTTTCATTTAAGATTTATGTTTTAATAATTATGTATTAAGAAGAGAAAAAATAATAAAATATTCATTTGGACTCTGTTGACACTACTCGTTACTTAAAAAGATACGATTCAGTAATTTTTTATTATCTTTTTTCACATAATAGCTATGAATAATTTTTTTAATTATTACAAACAATAATTTTATAAACAAAAAATAAAATAAAAAATAAATAATAAGCAATACTTTTATTTATTTGTTTAATACATATGCTGCTGTATTCACTGCTTCAGCCCATAACTTTTTTGAGATATTTTTGGCACACAGCATGAACCTTGCTGCTTCTGTTAAAGTTCTTATATCCCTTTCCGCTTTGGCATTCTGTTGTGGTGTGTATGGTACAGAGGTTTGGTGTACTATACCATGTTCTAAGAATAAATTTAACATATCTTTATTTACAAATTCTAAGCCATTGTCACTTCTAAAATATATTATTTTAATTCCTGTAACATTTTCTGCTTTGTTAATAAAATCTTTAATGCACCTTATAACTTCATTCTACTTTTTAATAAAGTATACTATTCTACAGTGTGATTCATGATATTTTAATATTAAAAAATAACTTGACACTCCAATAGATACTTGCTTCATTGGCTCACAGATGTGATTTGTTGTGACAGACGGCATGTATTAACTCACAAGTTTTAATTGATTTTGTATCACTGTTATTAAAGGGCAAACGGTGTGCTATAATATTTCTACCAACAACTATCCACAACCAATGACACTGATTTCACTACCATCACCTAATATTACTGATTTATTTGATACTGGTGTAAAAGTTGAAAATAAGTTTTTGTCATAACAAATGTGCTCACACGCACCTATATCCCCCTAACGGGCCCATAGCCCGTTGTATTTATATGGTTTAATAAATAGCATTCAGCTATACTCCGACACAACTACTATTGCATATGAGAAGCACGCGCGGTAGAATTACGCAGAACGCATATTTTGATATCTGCACATAGAGATAGGCACCTCCTCTCACGCTGCACCGAACTCCCGCGAGGACTCGCGGTTGCGTCATTCGAAGGTTGGCCCTCTCTGTGTTTCTTGCCAGTGCTGCTATATCGTGCAGGAATGATTGCTTAATATAACACTATAGTTCATCATTTGATATTCAAATAATGAATAAAATTATCAATACTATTTAGAAATAATTACTAAATTATAATTTATTTCATATTGAGTTTTCGTAGGTTCCCGTACAACATTATAAGACTCGTTTCTATTTAATTTTTGTACGATTTTCTATCAAAATAATTAAACAAATATAAATAATAATGAAAATCTAAATAAAAAAAATTAAAGTATGTTCGGGAAGTATTTTAATTAATGGCAACTATTACATGTGAATGGTTCAATAACCTTGCATTATTTCGAAATAATTTCTTTTTTTTTTTCATTTACGTGTACATAAAGTACATAAAAATACAGTACAACAAAATGTACATAAAGTACCACACCAGAAAGAAAGTACAGAAATCATATAATAACAGAAAGAATGTGTACAAAGGATAACTTATCTCTAATAGAGATCTCTACCAGAAACCCTTGAATGTAGGAGATGTTAAAAGAAATGATTCGGGTGCGGTATTTAGATATTACGGTAATAATAATAAACCTACATACAAATATACTTAATATTAGTCAATATTATAGTCAACTATTCTTACATAAATATATAAACATACAAAAACATAAACATATACAATAATATAAAGACATTGAAAAAGAATATTAAAATAATAAAGAAATGGACGAAATATAAAAATTCTAATCGATGTTAAAAAAAATGTTGTTTTAATCTACTTTTAAAAGTTTTAACAGATGGATTGCCAGCCATTAGGAAGTTAGGAAGCGAGTTCCATAAGCGCGCTGCCTGAACTGTGAAAGATTTTTCATAGAAGGAGGTATTAAATATTGGGAACTCAAGCTTTCTTAGGGTGACACAGGAGCGTGCAGGTCTTTCACTTGGAATTGCCAATTGAAAACGCTTCCTCAAGTAAGGAGGAGAAGAAAGCTTTAAAATGTTCAAAAAAAGAGTGAGAATGTGCAGGTTACGGCGTAAACGCACAGGAAGCCAATTCGGTTGCCGTCGAAAATCAGACACGTGGTCAAATTTGTGTAAGCCGAAGATAAAACGAATACAAATATTTTGAAGTCGGTCAAGTTTGTCGAGAATCTCCACATTAGCATCCGGATAACAAACATCAGCGTAATCTAGCAGTGACAGAAGTAGAGTTTGAGCAAGAGTGGTTTTAGTGCGAATGGGTAAAAAATTTTGAAGGCATTTAAGAGAGTGCAGAGTGCGTTTACTGATTACCTTAATGTTCGCAGACCACGATAAATGTTTATCAATTGTAAGACCCTAATTTCTTGCTGAATCAGATAACGGTAATATTGTCTCGTTTAATTTTATGCAAGGCAAGGAATTAAAATCTACTTTGGCACGTAATTGTCTACTTCCAATTAATAGAGCTTGAGATTTAGAGGGGTTAATAAAAGGGCCAAACAAAGTCGCCCACTCACTGATATGAGCGAGATCAGAGTTTATGTTAAAAACTGCTGTATTCAGGTCTTCAAGAGTGGCGTGTCTATATAGCTGCAAATCGTCAGCGTAGAGATGGTATTGACAAGATAGGATTTTGGTAATTTCATTTATAAAAATAGAAAAGAGGAGAGGAGAGAGTACGCCGCCTTGGGGAACACCAGTTTCTAAATCAGCCCAGTCAGAGCAAAGCTCCCCGGTGTAGATTCTTTGCTTGCGACCCCGAAGATAAGAATGAAACCATTCAGTGGCAGCAGGAGAGATGTTAAGTGTGGAAAGGACACCAAGTAACACATCAAAATCCACAGAGTTAAACGCGTTACTAAAGTCGAGTAAGATAAGAATAGTTAATTTTTTATTATCCATCGCGAAACGAATATCGTCAGTCACCTTAATTAATGCTGAACTAGTACTCTGTGATGGACGGAAACCGGTCTGGAAAGTATTTAAAAGATCATTTTGAATTAGATAGTTGGAAAGCTGTTGAAATGCGGATTTCTTAAGGAACTTCGGACGGAGGATGGAAATAGGACGAAAATGTGAAAAATGAATAGAATTAGATTGTTTAGGTAACGGGAGGACATGTGCACTTTTCCAGGCAGTAGGGAAAGATTTTGACTCGAATGAAAAGTTCAGAATGTGAGTAATTATAGGAGTTACAAGATCTAACACTAGCAGCAACATGTCACGACTCAGTTATCACTTCCAACCGCTTTAGAGGAAATGGATACGATGCCTTTCCTAACTTCTGCTACTGTCACTTCATGGAAAGCAAAAGGATCACAGTTAGGCTGGGTGGCCTGAGCCAGTTTTTAAAGATATAGAATTTTATTAGATTCGGCTAGACGCAGAGGAGAAGTAGAAAAGTAACTGTTAAGTAATTTCATAATAAAGTAAAAGAAATAAAGTAGCATTTTATTGAACTTTAATTAAAATAGTTTAATTTGATTTATTAAATAGGTAATTACGTGACAAGGAACGACAAATATCGTTCTTTCTCGTTCGTGTACGTGTTCTATGATTGAAAAGTAGTAGATCGGCAACGCTTAGTAGTATTTCTGTAGTAGTATGTGTTTGTGTGTGTCACACGAAATAAAGGTTTGGATAAAAATCGTGAAATGAAAAAAAATCCTACGTCTAAACTGTTGAGGTACCTTGATTAATTTCTTTTGCTCTGGGTTTGAAATATTTTACCCTATATGCAGTTTCAGTAAAAGGAGCGCTGCCGCTTCCACCCTGTATATAGAAATTACTGTAATTCATAGTAAATTTCGTATTTTTTTCCTTAATAATTGGCGTGCAAAAAGTATTCAATTAAATTAAAAATTGAAAGTATTCAATGTGTACCTTAAAATTAATGTAACATAATATTTGAAACATAATTGGCGATATTTCTCACAAATAAACATCTATAAGTGCCACGGCATCTCGCTCTTACAAACAAGTGTAAGCGTATGTTTATCAGCGACCGGCCGGCTGCGAAACCTATTTCTTACGGGATTCACGTAAAATACACGTTCAATAATTTTATATTAGTTTTATAAACAAACAGTAATAAATAGTGCGTTGTTTTCGCTGTTAAAATGAGTAATTTAAAGGACTTTGTTAAGCAAAGAGCAGCCATTAGGGGTAGACTCTTTTTGATAAATATTTGACACCGTTAATGAAATAGAAGATGATACGTCAAAGCAGCTTAAGGAACGCAATACAACGGAAAACTTATTTTTTTATTTAATTGCCAAGGCTCAGTCTTTGTTGGAGTATTTTGAAAACAAGGACGTAGATAGGGCATCTAATACTTCAAATAAAGGTCGCAATGGCTAATGAAGTTGCCTCCATTAAAAATACCACTTTTTAGTGGTGAGTCAAACCAGTGGCTTTCTTTTAGGAATACATATATATCACTTATTCATACCAATGATTCTATAGAAGATATAAATAAATTTCATTATTTAAAATCGTACTTGGAAGGATTGGCTAGATCTGTCATATCTTGTATTACCGTGTCTTCGAATAATTATTCAATCGCATGGAGTCTTTTATGCCAACGGTATTACAACAAGCGTCTTTTACTAAATGAACATATTAAGGGATTGTGATTTTCATCCATAATGAAATTATGCAGAGAGGCCATCAATCATTTCAATGTAGATTGAATGGCTGTAAGATCTGCCATCAAAAACACAACACACTATTACGTAAACAAAGTTCTAGTTCTAAACAATCAACTCAAAACATTCATCTAAACACTACAAATACAAATACTAATGAAATTAACCTGAGACTGTAGTCGACTTCACTGCTTCCGGACCCTTCACTTCAGTTTCCTTGTCTGCCGTCTCCACCAATCAAGCTTTTCTTTCAACAGCGTTGGTCAAGGTCACGTGCAATGGCAAAATATTTATTTTGAGGGCTTTACTGGACTCTGGTAGCCAATCTTAGTTTTCTTAAAGTAAAATATTATCGCCACTGTGTTTTCGGTATTGGCAACACTGTGTTAAAGGTTACGGAGCATTGCACTATAAATATGAACTCCATGCATAATTCCTTTAACACAGAAATTCAATGTTTTATTTTACTTAAAATTACTGAACACCTGCCTCATGTCGCAGTGCGTATACATGATTTAGGCATTCCTAACAACAACCAACTGACTGACGCTAACTTTTATCAACCTTCAGAAACAGATTAACTTTTAGAATACATTTGGGGCCTAAAAGATCAATACTACATGACACATATTTAGGTTGGATAGTGGCTGGGTACATGTCAGGTGCGTTTTATAGTAATAGTAATTTTAACATACAATGTAACTTTTTGCAAGACATTAGCGCGCAACTGTCAAGATTTTGGGAACTTAAAGACGTACCTTCAATAAACAAGAATAGCACTAGTGACTATTGCGAAATATTGTTCAATCAAGCAACTCGCAGAGAAAAAAATGGCAGAGTGAGTGTTCAGACCTCATTAAAAAAATCGGTTGAATTATTGAGTAATTCATAAGACATTGCAGAAAAGCGACTACTTCAACTTGAGAAAAAATTAGGAAATAAGCTACAATTAAAACAACAATATTTAGATTTCATTCATAAATATGAACGCATAGGACACATGACAGAAATTAATAAACCAGTGTTTGGTTGCTACCTTCCATATCATGGATCATAAGAGAACAAAGTGACACAACAAAATTGCGAGTGGTATTTGAAGCTTCTTCTAAAACATTTACTGGGGTATCGTTTAATGACACAATGACCATGTAGTGCAAGATGACTTATTTTCCATTTTACTTAGATACAGACAGCATACATATGTTGCTTCATTTAACAGTTCTCCTAAAATTGTTATTTTTAACACAAAAATTATGTCTTTTTTAAGACCAGCGTGTAAAGCTGAAATTTTGCTGTGAGATATAAGCTTGGACATTATAATGCACGTTTATTGAAGTGGCATCTATGAAAAACCCCTATTTATTTTAAAAATGGAATTTGTAAAAAATGAGCTAATACGGACAATGACAATTAGTGTAGAATAATGATAAGCTACTGAAGGAAAATGATGCTGTGGTACCAACAATGATTCTTTACAACAGAATTGAAATTAAATACTTACTTATTTAGCTTCACGTTGTAATACTAGTGGGAAAGTCAGAGAGAACGGAACGCCAAACGCTACAGTGTCTATATACCTCTTTCACCTCGTCCACTATCATCAACTTTTCATACATGTCATCTAGGGTGTCCTCATGCTTTTTACGTGATTTTCCTTCCTTCAGTATCTTTGATGCTGTATTTTCGAAGGTCAACCGAGGTTCCCCCTACCTTTGTTACCGCTCACTTTTTCTTCATTAATCTTCTTTACTATTCTTTCATCACGAATCCTTTCGCACGTTCTTCTACATTCTCACCGTGAAAAATATGATTGACTTATTCCTAGCGGATCAGTATATTTAAGATTAAGTTGTGGACACACAAGTGTTTACTGGGAACTCACCTGGGAACAGACCAATATGTTGCTAGTTGCTAGAATAAGGGGTCAGTTTCATTTTGCGGTACGAGACGTCCAAACTTGGAGTTTTCGCATAAGAAGCTGGGAGTTTTAAGATCCATCGATCAAAGAGGAATAAGTGCTTCTAAAATATTAGACATCTTTGAAACAGAAAACGGAAATGTTGAAGTATACTCTGCCATTATATTTAAGAATTCTATGAGAACATGACAGCGACAGAAATATGTGGTAAATGAAAACGAAGTTTTAGTAAAAAGCACGATAAATGGTGGGATGATAAAGTGAAAGACACTCTAGAGAAAAAAAAGCTCGTTAGGATAAGCCCTCAGATAAATCTTTTTAAACAAGAAAAAGGATAAGCTACAAAGGCACCAAACAAAAGTACTGATAAAGATGAAGCGTGAAAGTTCTGAGAACGAAAAAAATAAAATGTTAACGAGCAACATTTCTAACAAAATTTTAGTAATTTCTAAGGTTGTTTACTAATTTGCCACACATTTTACAGCAGTGAGCAAGTCGCAGAAGGTACTAAACCAAGATTTTTTTTAGCATTTGTAAAATATAAAATACGAAAAGATGTTTGACAGGGGTATAAGATATTTTGGGAGACTACCTACCGAGGTAGTCTCCCAAAATATCTTATACCCCTTAACGTATAACGTATAACCTTAAAGTATTGTACCGACAATACTTTAATCGCTTCCCTTGTTGTAAAGTCTGTTTATAGAGATCACTCAGCCTGTGTGCGAGAAGGCACGTCTCACGTATTGAATAAGGTTGCGCCATGTCAATTTGGCAGCATGAAGTGACACAAAGTGACATGCGAGGGAAAATTTCCTTTCCAATGAAAGTCCTCTCTCAAAGAAGGACTACAGCCTTTTTTTTTATGGAAAAAGCCTGTTCTTGCATTTGAAAGAAATGAAGAAAAGACGTATTGCTTCCGGTAACAGAATTAACGGTGCCTTAGATACATTGATGAGACCGTGAAATAACATAATAGTTGCGCGTTTGGGTACATTGTGTAATTTTTGTTGGGCAGCGTTAATAAACGTAGGTGTTGCAGAAGATGAATGAAAGAAAAGTAAAATATGTAACATTAAATCCCTCGTAACTAGCTGTGTAAAATGTCCTAAATTGTATGGGTTGCCGAAAATACACAATAAGACTAAACTGACTGGATCTTGAATAGTTAGCCAAATCGGTACGCCGAGGTATAAACTGGCTCAACATGTCAAGGACACTTACCATTTTGTTTGTAGGCTGAAAGATTTTAAGTTATCTAACAAAGAAACCATACTCGCATACTTCAATAGTGAATCTTACCACCATCTACACATTTTCCTACCATTGGCAAATCTTTATTTCAAAGAGCCCACCAACTCTGCGACGCTGAACACCTAGGGGACGAGCTTTGATAGGTGAAGAATGCCTTTCATCAGAGCAAGTTGCCTGCTCCCCTCCAGCTTTATCAGAAGACCCCCAGTAGAAAGACAACCGGCATTTACCGGCATTACCATATGTAAAACACCTTTTGAAATAGACAGGATTGCAACATTTTAAGAAAAGCTTCCTTTAAAACTATATTTAAGTCTAACAAGCAAGTTAATCCAATTCTTAAGACTAGTGAAACGTAATTCTCCTCTGCACTGTGTAGACCTAATTAAAAATTAGATAGTAACTGTGATTTAACATACATTGTTCAAAAAAGGGAAGCATCAGTATTGGGGGAACGAACACATCTCCGATGTCAAGAATGGACATGTATCGAAGTCAGCTGCGTCTGGGTAAAGAGCGGATAAGCCTAACCATAACATCAGGTCTTATAAATTATAAACCCTCGCTAGGGAGAAAAGATATATATCTTATCTTAGGAGATATATATCTTATCTTAGGAGGTCACGAAAAAACATAAGAAACCCTCACATGGCATTTATAAAGAGATTGACGAGTGGTAACAGTGGATAAAGTAAAACATACAGAGAGTAGGGACTTTGGTGCTCCGTTCTCTCTGAATACTCCGCTAGGGATAAAGTGAGATGTAAAAAATAAAGAATAATGAAAAAAGAAACAACTAAAGAATATTAATAGATATTCTTTAGTTGTTTTTGAGATATATTTTATTGACTCTAAATCTAAAATTTAAGTTGAAGTAGCTAATTTATGTACTGTTCTATATGCGAAAAACAGTAATCATATTTATAACGTTTCCATTTCACGGAAACTGAATGCCATAGAAGTATAGCAAGAATATTCAAAATAAAAAGATCCGAGAAAAAAATAAAATTTAGGTACTACGTAAATTTTTAGTCATAGCTGGTTTTATCATTAAAAAATCATCACACGACCCATCCGTGAGTTAACCTATTAGAAATATGTCTAAGATTCAGGACTACAGCCCGAAATCAAACCCAGTCATCTACTCTAAAAGCTAATAATCATTGTCTTCAGCTTACTTATCTTCCAGCGTCAATGCCATCTTTTACCATTTTACTGGCAATGACGTCGCAATCAATGATATTTTTACATAAAACACGTTGGAATTTTATGAAAAACTCATTCAAAATACATGAAATGTGCTGGTTACAGATTTTGTTCAAAATGTCAATATAAGTATATATTAACGATTGCCGAAACATTTTTAGTCTAAAAGTGGTAAATAAAGATATCAATGACGATTGATGTGCTAAAATTAGGTGAATCCAATTTAAGACTTATTTCTAAATTGGCAGATGAACCGTCGGAAATTAAAGCTCTGCATGCTAACATTGTTATAAGGTTATAATGAATATATGATATAATATATGAATATTGCCACGAAAATATGTTATCCAAAAGCTCGCTCGATCAATGAATTATTTTTATAAACTCTTTTTGCGATCGATCGATCGATCGTTTTATTATTAAAAACTTTAAGTATGTACTTATTTCATTAAAAATAGCAAAAATTTTTTTAAAGAAATTAGCTAAGAATACACCAAATCTCCACGCAAAATATTAAATTTTTGTATCCAATAAATCATTAAACTTAGCTAGACTACTTGTTTATTATTTAGTTAAGTATTTAATATGATATTCATCTTCTTAAAATAATTTACTATTAATGAGTAAACACTAGAAAATTTCGCGTTTCGGAAAACTACCATTCAGCAGATGTGGAAAAAATGTACCGCCAAATATTAATACACAACAACCAGCGTAATCTGCAAATCATTTGTGGCGAAATGAGCCATTACTGCCTATAAGGATATTCCAATTAAACACCGTTAGTTACTGTATGGCTTCGGCGTCTTGTCTGAGTACCCAATGCCCTTTACAACTATCATAAGAATGTGGTGATGGCAAATTGTCCCAAGTGATCAGAAAGGATTTATATGTAAACGATTTTCTTTCAGGGGTGGATACTGAAACCGCTGTGGAAGAAATAGTCACGTCTGTAACTAACCAACTCAACACAGCCTGTGTACCTTTATGAAAATGGTATTGGTTCGCCATTCTCTTAATCCTTATCCGCTATCTTTAAAAATAAATCAAATACCATCAA
>DWLH01001994.1:0-11570 GCA_018249795.1 Heliconius telesiphe telesiphe | reverse complement strand
ATAATAATATGTTATTGTAAATGGCATTCTTTGCACTATATTTCAATAAAAAATATTTGAATTTATGTCAAAAGGTTTTGATTTTATTTATTTCCAAAAGAGGGAAGACCTATGTGCCGCAACCTGTTTATGTGTAAAAATAATAGATAATAATAGGTAAGTGAAGCTATTCCTCTGTTCAGAAATATCTAAAGATGTGTGGAATCAATATCATTTGGATGCAGGATAGCTTTCACGCTGTATCCCGTATATATCCTGGTTCGGTAATCAGCATGGGGGTCCCACAAGGGTCTATTCTTGGTCCATTTCCCTTTTTAATATATATGCCTTCTTGCAAAGCTTAAGTTCCTTACCGTACCGTACCTTCTTATTTTGATCTGGATCTGGATCTGGATCTGGATCTGGATCTGAATTTGAATTTGAATTTGAATTTCATTTGAATTTGAATTGAGGGATAGGCACACTGCAGAGAGGACCTTGTTCTAAAGCACTCGTTCAAAGCGTTCTTTTCTCAATTTGGTTCCCAACTTTTAAGACAATGTGTGTTGAATGGCAGAACTTAACGCCGCGCAGAGCGATGAAATGGAAATGGCTTACTTACCGTCAGCTGGATCGCTGCACGGCGTTTGTTACATATAAGTTATTTTATTTACAAGGAAGATATTTATACGATTTAATTTATTTTTCTTCTCATCATAATTTTTACTACTATTTCTAGTATACGTCATATAAAACAAGTTTTCATACAAAAAAATATAACAGCTGGTCTGCAATGGTCAGCTAGAAGAAATATTCAATTCAAAGTATGTATGTACTTCTTTGTGTATATCATGTAAGGCATAGATTGTATTTCCTTATTACGGTAATTTATAAGAGCTAAAGATAAAAAAATAAAGTTGATTAATCGCTCATAATTTATATTTAATTGGGCTTATTTGATATGATAGTGACAAACCCAAATAAAAAACTAGGCAAAACGAAAAGTTTAATAAAAACTGGACTCGATAAAAGTAAATTTAGGTTAACGCAGTTGGTGTGTATCCCCCCTCCTGGTCCCGAAGCTGTTTTTGCACAACGTTAGTGGGCCGAGCAGTGCGAGCCATCGGCTGTACACTGGGACTACTCCGGTGTACAGGCGGAGGCTCGTTCACTAGCGCTGTACGGTGCTCCCGTATAGGCGAATGCCTTGAAGCGGCGGAATGTCACCCTGCTGCGACGCGCGCACCTAGTGGTGGTCGCCAAGGTGATATGATCTCCAGTGAAGCGGTGTGTTTTCTGGAAGATTTGCAGTAAATACAAATAAAGAAAAAAATCATAAAATGGAAATTTATATTAATATTACAGATAAAAACTATCACAAATTTATTATTGTAGATCATTTCAAATAAAATGAATGCATGCGCCCGCGAATTTAAATTTGTAAACTTTCACAAGTTGTACTTCTCGCTGATCTATAATCCTGCGATTGATAAGGAACTCTCGGTGGGCGGGTACAACGCGCACTTGATCTGTTTTTTGGTTTTCAATTTATTATTATATTACAATAATACATTAATATATATTGTATCACATGCATGATTAACACTAGTCACTAAATCTGACAATTTATTCTACACTAAACTTAGTATAGAATAAATTGTCAGAGGCTTTAAATGTATTTTTAAGAACTAGTGGTTTAACAAGCGAATCGCTTATTTGCAAAATAACTTGTACGATTGGTATCAAAAGACAATTATCTATATCAGTGATACATATGTACCTATATATTTTTATTTTATTTAATTAACTTAATTTTGTCTTACGGCGTTGAGTTTTGGTTGTCTTAACATTAGGTTCCCTCTGTCTACCCTGCTACGCGGAAACAGATAAAAAGATTTAATAATTTTTAACAAAAGTTAATTAAATGAGTAATTAGGCACACAGTACAGAAACGTCGAATCAAAATTTTTCCCTTTTCTAGGTCTTCTTAGAAACCACTATTCATAAAAAATATATGTTTTTTTTAAATAATTAATTGCATGTATCATACGTCATGCTTATTTCTTAAACTTAAGCAGAAACCATATGTTTCATATCATTCATTTTCTACCTCTGGTAGCAAAACAAATCACGGCGTTGAATTCCGCTATTCAACACACAATATCTCAAAAATTGGACGAAAAGTTGGTACCAGAGTGTCTTAACACTCTGCCTATCTTATTATGTGCGAAATACAGCGTGATTATGGTTTTGCTTTTGCTCTATGTACCTCGCAAAATATCTATAGTTCTGTAAATTATTTTCAGTGTATTTGGGGCAAATGATCTTAGGATTCTTAGGATCACTAAGCTGGTCTGGGCCTATTATACCGAAACTGCAAAATGGCAAAGAATCACCACTACCATTTTTGTTATCAGATACACAAATATCTTTAGTCGGATCTGTAGTCTACATAGGATCAATACCAGGTTAGTTAGTAAGCTTTAAAACTTTGTATAACTTAAAATGATGAAGAAGAGAGAATAATTCATTCTTAATTATTTAATTAATTGACCCGTAGTATAAAGTATTTTTGGAAGGGATGGAACAGATAAAAATTATGGGATGTATAAAATAAAACATTTCATGAAGATAAATAAAAAAAACTAAAAAGCGGCGCGCGCTCTCTGTACTGCATCGTAGAGGGACAGTGGTCTTTAAGAGGTCTACTGCCGCACCCTTAGTGCATGGTAAAGTTTTTTTTAATTTTGACCATAAGCTGAAATATATACTTTCTGTTAAATTCTCACAAGCTATTTAAGAAATTAAAATATTTTTAGTTTCTTAAATTACTTCGAATTTTATTTATTTTTAAATGATCATTAATACTAATTTAATGACATTGTCCCTAGCGAGGCTGTTAAATGTTAGCCTTATTATATTTTAAGGAATTTTTCTTAAGGTTACAGTTCGAGTAAACAATCCACAAATGTGAGCTATTGTTTGTTCTATTTATATAGATGTATGAAGTATAATTGTTACGCTTATTGTCTATCACCTGATTACATAAAAAAATATTAAATGTCATATTATAATTTTTCAGCTCCATTTTTAGTTGGATGGTTGTCAAATTACAAAGGTCGAAAGCCAACTTTTATTCTAGGTGGAGTAACAGCGATTATGGCTTTCACTATTTTATCAATGACGAGAAATCTAATGATGTTGTATATCGGAAGATTCTTAAATAGCTTCGCGACGTCAACGATAAGTGTCACTAATGTTATGTATATAGGTGAAGTAGCGTTAGTATTTTTCAACTTTATAAGCACTTAAGAAACGCGCTCTCTTACCACAAGATGAATGAACTTGTTGCCTTTAGTTAGCTTTATCCTTCATATAGCAGTTCAGGCATAGAGCTTAGTGTCAAGACACTACGTTGTCCTTTTTCAGTCAGCATTTGAGAATAACATTGCGTTGTGCCTTACTAGAAAGAGGAAATGATAATAATTGATACCGCAGAGTGAGAAAAGGCATTGCGTTAACTGCCAGATGCTATTCCTCTCCACCGCGTTGGCCTCTCACAAATAGGAAAAAAATATATATAGATATTTTTTCAAGTAAAATTCGAAACCACAACTGCCGTTGTTCAGTCGTCATTTTTCAATTGCGACAAGGTAGCGCGTTAAATATTATTTAACAATCTATGCATATAATATAAATGAAACATTATTTTAAAATGACATAAGATTTAATTTTCACACGGGAGCCGAAGACTTTCGGGTTTACTCGAGCGCGGCAGATTAACATTCTGGGGATTCCTCGTACTCGGTTACGTACTTTCACCAAATATGAGCCCCATATATATGGCCGCCCGTCAGGCAGGTTAAAGGATCAGATTAGTAAAAAAAATTGATCATCTGAAATTCTCGAGCGCGTCAGATTAAGGTAGAGTAAGTTAGTTACAGTATATTCCACTAATCTGACAATTTGGGAGTGACGTAAGGGCTACAAAGTTTAAAAAAAAAAAACGTTATCTCGTCATTCTCGAGTGTGGCTAATTTTTATTTTCTTTTGAAGGGAATAATTCAAGGATTACGAAAAATATATAATCTGACGAATTCCACAAGCCGAAGAAATAAAAATTGATTGATAAATTTTAATACAGCTACGAGTTGCCTATATTCCTATCAAATGATAAAATCGAGTCAGAGGAGGAAGATGATTCTGCTGATGAATCTTCATCGTCAAAATCATAAAAAAATAATCATAAGACAATCAAATAAAAAAAATTAACAGTTCTCAAAACAAAAACTCAATTATTTTCTTATAAACTTGTAATATTTTTTAGAGTTTATAATTTTATATATTTTTCAGAGCGTGTCTGTAAAACCGACTGGTTGTGGGTTCAATCCCCATTCAAGGAGATGAAATATTTACTTAAATTTATATTTTCATTTCTTCGCTCTGGTGTCGAGGCCAAATCACGGCGTTAAGTGCTGCCACTCAACATTCAATGCCTTCATAATTTAGCAGAAAATGGGGAACAGAGTGTCTTAACATTAGGTTCCCTCTGCCTACCCTGCTGCGGGATACAAAGTAAAGCTGATTTGTTTATTTTATTTATTTAAAAAAATATTAATAATTGTCAGATTAAGCAAGTCCCTTAACATAATCGTCAGATTATGATATAACACGTCTAGGGCATGAAGATGAACCATATATATCTTAATCTGACGCGCTTGAGTATTTCAAAATGACGAATTTTTTTTGCACATTCCAACAATGGCTCCGAGCTTGCCTCACATCCAAACCGTTAGATTATTATATAAGAGCTTTTTTCAGGTTCACTTATCAGCCCCTTAGAAAATCTTTTAATGATTTTTTTTTCATTTTTAACTCTTACATACGACCACGTCCATCACGGAAACAGTCAGATTAACATATTTACATTTATAAGAATACGTAGGAAATTAATGATATCAATATCTGACGCGCTCGAGTATGTCCATGCAACAGTTTTTTTTTACATTTTTGAAAATCTATAGCCGCTCACCCCACCGATCAAAAGATATGTATTGTATGACATTTTTTCTTGTTATCATCAAAGCTTCGCAACCCAATAGGTCTCTACGACGTTCGAGTAAATCCCGAAAGTCCCCTCTTCGGCTCCCATACTATTTGAATTAATTAAACTGTGTGATTGATCGTTATATAATCAATTTTCAGATCAATAAATATAAGAGGCAGTCTTTTAACAGCTCTTGGAATGTTTACCGCATTTGGTTCACTTTTAGTATTTTCCGTAGCTCCATATTTTCCTTATTATGTATCAACGTATATTGGTATGGGGTTATCTACATTATTTACGGCAACTGTTTTAACGATACCTGAATCGCCGTTATATTATGTTTTAAAAGGTATTGTAGTATTTTTCGTTATCTTCATGTGTTTCCATAAAGAACCTAGTAATGTACTAATTTGCTTTTAATTTTCTGATTATTTTTTACTCTTTAGTTACTATTTTATGGAAACTGGTCAGTGAAATACTACAATTATAAAACCAAAGTGACCTTTGATGGTCAGTTATTGATTAGATCTATACAAAATTTATAACAAAAATAAAATGTGTATAATTTACCATTAATCAATTCATAATATATTAATAATTTTAATTTTGGTAACCCAAATGCTTTTTACACTTTACGAAATATCGAGTAAAAATAAATATTCCAGTAGGATTTTAAACCATAACTAAACGACAACATGAAGAATTTTTAATAGCTTTACTTATTTTATTACAGATAAAGAAGACACAGCAATTAAACACTTAGTAAAACTAGGCAGAATGAAAGAGAAAGAGAAATTATTAGAAACAAAAGAAGAATATACATCAACAAGTGAAAAAATGGATTGGATCGAACTTTTCACGTTGAGAACAAACAGAAAAGCTTTATTAGTTGTAATTATTATAAATGTATTACAACAACTTAGTGGAGGTTTGGCCGTTACAATTTTTTCGGGATCTATATTTGAAATGGCTGGATCTTCTATAAATTCTAATACTGCAATGATCACTATCGGATCTATTCAATTGATTGGAAGCGTTCTATCGCCAATTTTGATTAAAAAATTAGGAACAAAAAAATTATTACTCTTGTCAATTGCAGTGTGCTGCATAAGTATGGTAAGTAAATATCCTTTAAAAAAAAACATTAAATTTTATAGCTGCTGACAGTGTCCGTAATGTATAGTAATTTATATTGACAATTCATCCATGTCTAATGGTAAAGAGAGACAAGTTTCTTGTGACAAGTCATTCTTTATATCGCTTTTATCCATATGGATATGTTTAATGTTGCATCTTACAAATATAAGTCTCAAAAGTAGTCGGTTATTATTTTTTCTTACCCAGAGAGAGAGCTTCACATATTTTCCTACATAGCAGGTAGAGAGAACCTAGTGTTGAGATATATGTACGTATATTCGAAATATTGCGTGATGTAAGACAAAACTTTACGCAACACTTTGCTTTTTACAATTTTTGTCTACCAGAGCAGGAAAATGAAAATAATTTTAAATCATTCTTCCAAGTGACAAACTCTCAACCATCATGTGTGCAGTGAGGCCCTGACCCACTGCTCTACGATGACCTAAAAGCCACAGACTGTTAGCATTTTTTTTTTCACAGATTAGCTGTAATTTGCGTAACATTCTTTATATTTTTTTTCCTCTACTCCGTCTTCATCTAAATATCCCCGCCATTTCGTACAGTCGACAGATAAATTGAGATAATTGGTTTAGACATTAGTTGTGTAATTGTTATATTTATATTATTTGTAATAATATATTCAATTATCGGTATGCCGTTGAATTATTTACATTAGTACTACGTTCTTCACTCTTTCTTCTCAACATCAGAAAAACAATGCATTATGCAAAATTGAAATATTTTTTTATTTTTTTTCACTCATAATCTATAAAAGTCAAATAATAATAAAAATCGTACATTATTTTGTCTCATGCAAGATGTGGACATATAGTATTATATGTCACTTTTACATTTCTACAATTACAATCATATATATGTTTCTATTGTTTTTTGTTAATTAGTACAATTCTTTCATAAGTGCAAGCAAACAAAATAATTATAATATGAAATGAGTTGTGGATTTTTCACTAATTAGGTGTTTTTTTTTCAGTTTTCCATGGGCCTATATTTTTATTTACAATACCTGAAAATTTCTATAATTATCAATGTTAAGTGGCTTCCTTTAGTGATATTGACATTTTTTTTATCGGCTACGAATGTGGTAAGAAGAAAACAATAAATATTATGTTATTATACTTTGCAAAAGTCGGACATTATATTTTTACATCCACTCTAAATTAAGTACCAATTTTACACTATATTCAAAGATAAAAAGGACCTAGTGTTGAGATACTCCATTTTCCACTTCCCGCCCGAATTCAAGACATTGCTTGTCGATTGACAGAACTTAACGCTGCTTTTTGTTGAAAAGCGAAGACTCATGTAAATCTTGAGGACCCTCAACCATTGGACTTATAGTCAAACGCTGTCAGAATTCACGTTTGAGTCAGTCAGTCAATTTCTTTATTTTTTTTCAGGTTTTGGAATCTTACCACTTACTTTAATAGGAGAAATGTTCACAATAAACGTACGAGGCAAGGGTTCAGCTATAGCATTGGGTTGTTCCTGGTTATCTGGATTTGGTTTGACGACAGCTTTTGCTTATATCACAAAAACTCTTGGAGCTCACATACTATTTTGGTTCTTTTCAGTTTCATGCGCCTGCGCATGTGTGTTCACAAAATTTTGTATACCAGAAACAAAAGGAAAATCTTTGCTTGAAATTCAAAAATTTATGGGTAAAAAATGAAATGTAAATATTTTCATATGATACATTTTTTAAGGTTTACGACTTCCGTAAGGAGGAGGTTCTTAATTCAACTGTATTTTATTTTACGTTTTTATTTTTTTTATGTTTGTTACCTCAGAATTTTTGACTGGATAAAACGATTTTGATCATTCTTTTTATTTCGAAGCTGGTGCTTCCAGTGTGGTCTTGTTTCAATTTGGTCCATTTATGACAGTGAGAAAATCACATTAGTCTTAAATTTCATTAATTATGTGTGCGACAAATGGACGAATAACTCAATATCACGGGTAGTTTTTCAAGAGTAGTTTGATGAGAGTTTGATTAGGTTCTGATTATACAGGATGGAAGCGGCAGCGCTCCTTTTACTGAAACTGTATATAAGGTAAAATATTTCAAATCCAGAGCAAAAGAAATTTATCAAGGTACCTCAACAGTTTAGACGTCGGATTTTTTTTTCATTTCACGATTTTTATCCAAACCTTTATTTCGTGTGATGCACACATACACATACTACTACAAAAATACTACTAAGCGCTGCCGATCTTCTACTTTTCATTCATACAACACGTAACCGAACGAGAAAGAACGATATTTCTCGTTCTTTGTCTCGCAATAACTTATTTTTTATAATAAATCTAAACAACGTTCAAAGCTCTTATTAAAATTGTTTAATAAAATGCTATTTTATGTCTTTTACTTTATTATGAAATTATTTCGAAATAATGCAAGGTTCGAAATAATGCATGGTTCAATAGAACCACCCACAAAATTATATTCAAAATTTTTAACACACAACGATATTGAACTACGATAGATAGGTACTTACATTTAATATTAGTTTTACATCATCGTCGGCGCATTCTCCTTTTACTTCCACTAATATTTACATCATAAGTAATATTAAAAACTCAACATTTGTTTGAAATGTCTTAAAAGAATGTATGTTTTGATAGTACACTCAAATACTGACACACAATAGTTTCACTTTTAAGAAAAACACTCAGTAATCACATGTCACATTCATCACGATTTTAGAAATCCGATTTATGATAAAAATTAATATTAAACAACACCCAAATAATTTAAATCACTCAATATCTAAAGTCGAACAAAATAATGTAAATACAACAAAACTTAGCCGTTCCGCGGCTAAGTTCTGTTGTAAGAACAGACAGACAATTAAAAACATTGTAATAGTTGCTATTAATTAAAATACTTCTCGAACATACTTTTGAATTTTTTATTTAGATTTTCATTATTATTTATATTTGTTTAATTATTTTGATAGAAAATCGTATAAAAATTAAATAAAAACGAGTCTTATAATGTTGCACGGGAACCTACGAAAACTCAATATGAAATAAATTATTATTTAGTAATTATTTCTAAATAGTATTGATAATATTATTAATTGTTTTAATATCAAATGATGCGTAAAAAGTATAATCTACATTTATTATGAACTATAGTGTTATATTAGGCAATCATTCCTGGTTGCCAGCCAGCACTGGCGCGAAACAGAAAGAGGGCCAACCTTCGAACCTTGACATTGACGCAACCGCGAGCCCTCGCGGGGAATCGGTGCGGCGTGAGAGGAGGTGTCTCTATCTCTATGTGCATATATTAAAATATGCGTTCTGCGTAATTCTACCGCGCGTGCTTCTCATATGCAATAGTAGTTGTGTCGGACTATAGCTGAATGCTATTTACTAAACCATATAAATACAACGGGTTATGGGCCCAGACCACGTCGAAATAACAAAAAATTAAGAGAAATACCGGCGAGATTAAAAAAGCGTTACTTCAGCGCCACGCGGTCGGCGTTTAAGGAATAAAAAAGAAAAACAAGCAAAAAACAAATCACGATGGAAGGAAACAGCACAGTAATAAAACTGAGTAAAAAAATTGGAATGCTTGAAAGTTCCAAACCATAATATTACTACGTTGTGAAATTGTCTTATCATCATCTGTATTTATTGCAAAAAAAGAAATGCTACAAATAAAAGAAATATTAAATGTTTTAAGTTTAATAAAATGGGTCATTATCAAGCTGAATGTAATGTGGACATAAAATGTAATAATTTTGGTAACAAAAGTGAGAAAAAATGCTAATAATTTTGTAAACATGTTAAAAATGAGTGTTGGTTTAACAAGAGAAAAGTAAAAAATGCGTTTGTAGTGCCACAAAAATAAAACAGTCAAAATGGTTAGTGGATACAGGTGCGAGTAAGCACATGTGTTATGACAAGAACTTATTTTCAACTTTTACACCAATATCAAATAAATCAGTAATTTTAGATGATGGTAGTGAAATAAGTGTCATTGGTTGTGGACAGTTGTTGCTAGAAGTATTATAGCACACCGTTTGCCCTTTAATAGCAGTGATACAAAATCAATTAAAACTTGTGAGTTAATATGTGCCTTCTGTCACAACAAATCACATCTGTAAGCCAATGAAGGAAGTATCTATTGGAGGCTCAAGTTATTTTTTAATATTAAAAGATTATTCACACTGTAGAACAGTATACTTTATAAAAAAGTAGAATGAAGTTGCATTAAAGATTTTGTTAACAAAGCGGAAAGGTGCATTAAAGATTTTGTTAACAAAGTGGAAAATGTTATAGGAAATAAAATAATAAATTTTAGAAGTGACAATGGCTGAGAATTTATAAATAAAGATGTGTTAAATTTATTCATAGAACATGATATAGTATACGAAACCTCTGTACCATACACACCACAACAGAATGGCAAAGCGGAAAGGGATACAAGAACTCTAACAGAAGCAGCAAGGTTCATGCTGTGTGTCAAGAATCTCTCTAAAAAGTTATGGGCTGAAGCTGTGAATACAGCAGCATATGTATTAAACAAATAAATAAAAATATTGTTTATTATTTATTTTTTATTTTATTTTTTGTTTATAAAATTATTGTTTGTAATAATTAAAATTATTATTCATAACTATTATGTGAAAAAAGAACAAAAAATTACTGACTTGACTTGTAATTGTAAATTTTTAAGTAATGACTAGTGTCAACAGTTTCCAAATGAATATTTTATTATTTTTTCTTTTATGAATTGTTATTATAAACATAATTATTAAAACATAAATCTTAAATGAAAACAAGTATTCAGATTTTGAGGTAAAATAATATTTTTTTTAAAGAATCAGAATTGGTTTTTGATTTACGCCCAATATTAATAATCTATCTCCTATCTCGGGTTAACGTCAATCTTCGATTGTTCCACATATCTATCCAATCTCTAACCTGCGTGCCAATAACCAAACTGGGCAATGTCAACTTACGTTCAACGATAGATTGCAGGGCCCTCCTTGCCCTATCGATAACTCCGTTTTACGTAGTAATTTTAAATTAACGAAATCGTAATGTATGTACTAAAATTATTACTACTTACAAAACTCATTTAAAAACAGTTTTGAATGAAATAACAAATCTTTAAGTACCAAAATATTAAATAAATTAATAAACACACAATATTAAACCTCTTAAATGAATATGTGTAGGTGCGTAAAATGGAACTCAAACATTTTGTTATTTACTCATTTTGAAGCTTCTTCTAATGTTTTTTATAATTTTATAAATTATTGTGATACCTTATTACTAACCTATTCTCATGTATATATTGTTTGGCATAACTCAAAACGCCATAAACTAACAACTAAACTGAACTGAAGATACTCCATTTTTTAAT
>DWLH01001993.1:0-11571 GCA_018249795.1 Heliconius telesiphe telesiphe | reverse complement strand
TATACATATAATAAATAATTAGCTTTATGTATATTTTATGAATATCAAATATCAACATTGGTCGTATTTTTTAGTTCGAAACAATCAAAAATTCTTATAGAAATTACGATAATGTCGTAAAAAAGTCGTATTAGAATAGTACAGATTAAAGTAATAAAAAAATTATATTAGAAGTCATTATAGTTGTCAATCAGATCTGCTTATTAAATCAATAATCATGTTTTTTAAGCGGGCGAAGCCGTGGGCGGGCCGCAAGTATTAAATATTTCATTTCCTCGAGAGGGCATCGAACTCACAACCTATCGTGTTTACAATCACACTGCGTGTTCCTGTGCCACGACTGGCAACAATTCAGGTACTTTTAATAATATATCATTTTCTAAAAACAATAGCAAAAAAATATATAGAAAATTCAATTTCATGTCCTTATCTTTGGTAAAAACAAAAAATCAATCAAATCAGCTTCACACTGTATCCCGCATACAGCAGGGTAAGCAGAGGGAACCTAGTGTTAAGACACTCCGTTCCCCACTTTCTGCCGAATTCTAGAGGCACTGCGTGTTGAGTGGTGGAACTCAACGCCGCGCAGGTAAAAACAAAGCTACACAATTTTATAACTGTCTCAAATGAAGCCGTTTTATTAAAAAGTAAACTGAACCGTATCTCACTGCTGGTGGCCATATCAGTAATCTCCTTTATTTGTGGAAAATAATAGACTATTAACGGAATACCGCAAGAATAAGACCTAATTAGCACGCCTAAAGCTAGGATCTAATAAAAGCAATATTATTTTGCGTCGAGATGGATGAAAGAACAAAAAAAATGAATCTTGGCGAAGTGGGATTGTATATGCGAGGTAAGATCCCCGACTCGAGCCTATAATTATATTTATATTTTTTTTATTTCTGAGCTCTGATAACATGACAAAGCTAAAACGAAGCCATTGCAAAAACGAAGTAATTTCATAATACGCCGAATTTTATGATTATAAGATTACACAGCTCTTTTAATATTATCTATTTGCGTAATCTCATAGTAGATGTCCCAGCTGAATTAGTCGATTGTTTTCCCGTATTCTATCTTTACTCTAGATAGCTAACCATCGTGTGTAGGGGAGAGGGGGGTAGCTTAGAACAAGAAATTTTGGTATGTGGTTTTATTGCGTCCTCTTTTAGTTAGAACTTGTCATAAATCATGCAATAAACTAGAGATTAATACAATTTTTAAACTTTTACTTGAAAAAAAAAACGTTTGTTAATTTTCAAATACCACTGAGGCAGCTTTGAACAAAATAAAAAGGGCCGTTTTGAATATTATACTGTGAAAGAAAAACGAAACTATACTGAACTTTACAAGAAACTAACTCAAAAATAAAACTAACAAAAAAAAGCATTTGGAATCAGAAGAGGAAGTGACAATTTACTGTGAAGAGAATGAAGATACTGATACCTGTATGTATGAAGACTACGAAAGGAAATTAGACAACAACGTAATAAATATTCTTCGTATATAATATAGACTTTGTTTTAGCAAATGTTTCATCTGCGGATAGTAAAAGGTCATTGTTATTTGTAGGAAAAGTTGTAAAAAAAGATAGTCATACGTCACGTACTACATACATGTTTTCCTTTAAATTTAATTTCTCTAACTTCAAATCAGGGTAATAAGCTGTTTATTAAAAAAAAAAAATGTTTTTTTTTCATAATGTTAGGTTTATTCTATGATTGATCCCATAATGTTAATTTCTTTTACGAAGCAAAAGTTACTTTTTTCTTTGTTTGTTTTTTAAAGTTTATTAATATTAAGACTCATGTACTTTAACACTAGTACTAGTACAATTGCAATAATAAACTAGGTATTTTATATTTTTTAAGTTTTAACATGGTTTATAATGTTAAGTCTATTGATAAAATTATTTAAAAGATTAATAAGCTTTTTAATTTCATTGAATTTAATGATAATTCATAACGGCCCCATATATGTTCAAAGCTACCCCGTAAGGGGGGAACATTTGACTATTGCTACTAAAATTGTTATTGCACCTTTAACTTATATATTCTTTTACATATGATGCTATGATTTTGTGGCACAATAGTTGGACTAAGCATTGTGATTTCACAATGCTTAGTCCAACTTTATCTTTACTATTTATTAAAGAAGTTAAAAACTGTCGAATTTTTAGATGTGACACAAAGTTTAAAAATCGTTACTCTGTTTAAGCTAACCATCCGTCGAAACAACGGGTATTGTTAATTTTATTATTTTTTATTAAGTAGTTAAAAAAAGTATGTTTTTTATTTCGTCCATTATTATGGTCATAAATAAAATAAAATTGCATATTGAATTTATTTATTTATTAAAATATAGTAACTTTTGAAGCAAAATCAACAATAAATTAGAATAAAACAATCAGTTTCTTGGCTTCTTATGATACGTAGAAACATATTAGTAATAAAATCATAAACAAATTACTTTTTTTTAGCGCAAAAGACACAAAACCAACTCCATGTACATGTACTCGTATCTACTGATTTCACGGCACTTGACATATAAGAACACCATCTTTAGTTGAGTTATAAAACTTAATAATAATATGTGCGTTTTTTTAGAGTTCGTATTGATGGTGCCCTCGTCTTTACAACAGGAAGACGACAAATAAATTACCTTCGTTGTCTCTGGTATGAAGGAAAGCAACGTAACTGGAC
This sequence comes from Heliconius telesiphe telesiphe, assembly GCA_018249795.1. Classification (NCBI taxonomy): domain Eukaryota; kingdom Metazoa; phylum Arthropoda; class Insecta; order Lepidoptera; family Nymphalidae; genus Heliconius; species Heliconius telesiphe. The sequence continues at coordinate 8,866 of DWLH01001993.1, read as the reverse complement.
CGTCGTAACAAAGAATTGAACTGCGGGCCGACCTATTTCTGCTGTTTTGCAGTTTCTCTCGAATAGCGAATTTCTAATTCTAATTGTTCATCATCTTCTACTACAAAATCTTCAATTTCACTGGGAGAACTATAATCTGGAGTCTTTAATTAAAATACTAAGGGCTATTAAGTCAAAGTTATAATAAACGTATTATTTCATCTTCTTTTAAATAATACATGATGTAAATCTGGAATTATTTATAAATTTAATTAAATAAGCGCGCACACTTTAATTAAAATACTAAGGGAAAAGGTAAACATCCGTCGACCGACTAACGAACCGAACGACCGGCAAAGGTTAAATATCTCAAAAACTAAAATACTTCCATGTTTATTGCATCCATCACTGCAACGTTATTTCCGGTTAGTGAGATGGTTTGCCTCTACAGCACGTTCGGACGGGCGTTAAAAAAGGACAGCGAAGGATTTCGTTGCACTGCCTGTGGAATCGACGGAGGTTAGCTTTCTAGGGTTAAGACTTGTCATCTTTTTTTCAATATTTAGTAAAATAGTATAAAATTATTAATAAAAACATGGATTTTGAATATTTCACTCTACCATCTATTTACATGGCTAGTCACATACTGTAGTAGCATAATGGGAATTAGATTCTCAGTAAAGTCCACACAAATATCCTAAAGAGTAATAAAACTAGCTTCGACGGTATTCTGAAATCTTAAATCTGCCTAATTTTCTATGAATCTAATTTTGAAAACAAAAGTCATATTTTTGATTACATTTGGTATCATTTTGATTCCGGCTCTAATTAAACATATTCGATCTAAATTTGCTTAAGCCCAAATTAAGTAATCAGATATTCATAATATTTGTTCTATTCCTTAATAACCGTTTGAGATTAGGAAGCCTTTCCGAAAAACTGAACAAAGATAAACTCATAACTCAAATAATCTAAGGGTTGAGGGAGGCGTGTTACAATAACCAAGTGTTTTGTGCCAAATAGCTATTATTTATTGGCTGCCAGTGGACGGATGCCTTTAATTTGCCGTGTATAATTGTGTGAGAAGTATATGTGAAAACTTGCAAGTTGACTTCCTAGGGCCCGATTAAGTTGAAATTTGGACGATATAAATTCTGATAACAATGAAATCACATATAATCAATTATGCTGTTAATATAAAATTACCGCCACAATAAAATGGTGGATTACAAATTTTTGCGCAACCTACCTAATACGGGTGTCAAATTATTATTATTTTTTTTTTTTTTTCGAGTGGACTTAATGCTGTTGACCTGGAAAGGTCTTGACAGCGTCACCGGGCTGGGAGGGGCGAGTGTAGCTCGCCCCTGAAGATAAAAATTACGAGCTTGATGGACGCTCGTGAAGTGTTAGCGATCGCGGGGGAATGCCCCGCGTACGCTGATCATGGGGGAAACGGGTGTCAAATGAAAGGGCTACGTTTTTAACCCTCCGCGACTGACGTGGCTTAATTTTTACAATTATTCTGACGTGGAATTTTTTTTTATACAAAAAGCTTATGTAGTTATTTTATTCATATGTATATTTTTATGCTAAATATATTTTAAATCAAGAAAGCTATGTGTATTTTTAAAATTAAAGAATATTTATTAACTTTACATATATCACTATATCAATAAAAAATTACAAAATCCAGTTCATTTATATTTAACACTATTTGGAAAATTTACTGTTACTTTAATCAGTCTAGGGAATACATTTAATGAATGAATATAAATTACTTCTTTTTGAGAAATTTTAAAGGAAAGTCGCCTTTGAAGGAACAAGCAATATTCAGTCCTATTTTTATTTTCTCACAAGTTTATTTTATTTTTAATATAAGTATAAATAAATATAATTACCTAAATAAAATCAAATTCTAAAATAATACAAAATCACACATTATCTAAAATAAAGACAGTATGGAATTTATCTATTTTACTCGTCTTGTCTCATGGACCCTTTTCTGCCTCTATGGACCCACGGGCTACCTGCGACCGCCACCACGCCGGGCTACCTGCGACCGCCAGTCGCACATTATCCGACGCGTTATCCGACTTAAGTTTAAAAATCAGTGGTATAGTATTAAGTTTTATATTTCGCGGTGTCTATGGGACTACCACGTCAGTCGCAGAGATTTAATAAAAATACATTATGAAAAAATAACATCTAGAGACTAGCCAACTGCGCTTCTGAATTAAAAAAGGTATATCGGTCGGAATAAAAGAAGGGTAGATTTTGACTCGTTTGATATATGTATCTTAGCAAGTACTCTCATGCTAAATCAATTTCAGGAAGACGGATAAAGGGACTTTTGAACTAAGGAAGATAGGTCGTGTTTGGATTTATTTAATTTGTCTTGGAAACCACTCTGGTATTAAATGGCATATTGAATAAACGCTTATTTTTAAAATGTAGAAAACCGTGTTTATTTACTTAATATTAATTATATGTTATTACTTCGCTGATATCAATCAATATGACGACATTCCAAACACTATGTCACTGTTTAAGTGACAAATAAAAAACGAACAGAGCTTTTATTACATTCACTTCTCTTAACATAAACATTTTTATAGTAGACATCGAGTCCACACTACTATAGTTTTTTACATTTATTTTAGCATTTTTTACTTTTTATACATATAGCGCTCTGTGTCACAGGCAAAACAATTATTTTATATAATAGCGTTTCTGTCTGACAGGCAGAGATCGGGTAAACGGCGGTAGATAAAGATTTTTTGCGTACTTCCTTTTTATTTTAGTATGAAATAAATAAAACTAAGTGTGAATAAAAATTCAGATAGGACTCACTGTTGCTGTTTCTAATATCGAATAATATAGTGATGTAATTAGATTAAGTTTAATTGTAAAATCGTACTTACTTAACTCTCTAACTGCAGCCTTAATGGCTTATTATAGTTTGAATGAATTTCACTAGTTCACTAACAATATAATAAGAGTTCTATAGAATTTAGGCAGAGTAACATACATACATGCATAGAAAATAAAAAAAAAGATATAATGACGGGAAGACAGACACATTCGGCGGAAAGTGGGAAACTAGCTCCAAGAAGTCACACTAGTAGTATAATCTAGAAACATCCAGAACAGACGGTCACGTCAGAACAAACATCTCGATAAGCGCGGACTTTTATCACTGCGCGAATAAAATTGTCGATAAACATTACCTCGTCAATATGCTTGTTTGTTGTGTTTGGCATGTTTTCAAATAAACTTTAATGTAGATGTTGAATGAGAGGACATTGGGTCTATTTTAGACGTAATGGCCCTTTATAGTGGCACAGGGGTGTGATTGTATCGCGACAGTTGTAGGTTTGACCCCAATGGGGGAATGAATTTTTATTTGTTAATATTTTCATTCTTTCGCTCAAAAAGGCAAAAAGCCCAGCGTTGATTTTCGCCGCTCAACAGCAAGCAATGCCTCGAAAAACTTGGCGGAAAATAGGGAATGGAGTGTCATAACACTAGGTTTCCTCTGCCTACCCTGCTATATGTGGGTAACAACGTGAAGCTGAAAAAATATAATTGTTAGAATTGAAGTTAAAATAGAGTTTAGAAATTTTATAATTATTTAGATAGTAAATAACATTTTACATACATTTCTTATTAATAACAATTAAATATCATAATATTTTTTTAGTAATAAAAGTGCATGTATATTTATAATCATTATGTGCCGTCCAAAGGAGTTAATCTAAAAATGTTTGATTCTCCATTTTAATGGACAATGTACATTGAGTGATGCAACTCGATCCTGATCTCTACTACAAAAGGCATCGTTAACTTCATCACAGAATAAAAATACAAACATCCATCTATAGAAAAGATAATTGAAAATAAATATCAAGGAAAGTGAGTGTTTGTGTAGTTGATTCAGTAAAAGGAAAATAGAACAAATGTATATAGTACATAGATACTTATATAGTAATAACCAACATAACCAACATGGTTGTGGGTACGCTTCTCAATTACATTTCTTATAAATTATATTTAAATTATTACTAGCAGCCCGCCCGCGGCTTCGCCCGCTTGAACTACACACAAAATTATTCATTTAATAAACAGAATTGACTGAGAACTATAATGACTTCTAATATGATTTTTTAGAAAGGTTTATACGGTTTAGGTTTAGGCATTAATAATTATTAAGATTATTTTACGTAAAATGGAATAGAAAATATTATTGAAATCTGTCGAGTTTTACGGTAACTTAAAACGTGGTTGTTTTTCAACATTTGAAAAATTTTACAGAGAAGCCATTCTGTAAACTATCTTTTACATAAAAATCTCTACCATCGGAACTGAACCGATTTGTAAAATTTCAAGCTTTTCAAAAGCAGAAGCCGCGGTGGTGCAGCGGCACATCACCTGGCTGTTAACACGTCTGATATGGATTCAATTTCCAGTTGAAGATTTTTTTATTTTAGTTTCGCGGGTTCCGCCACTTTACACGCAATGTTACGAAAATATGTATATAATCTTAATTAATGTGTGTACACATTTAGAAAACAAATGACCACATGCAAAATATATTATTTCAAACGATTTATTTAAATATGTACTGAAGAAATATCTTATACAAGTTTGATAGACAAAATATTTAGATGTAAGATTGAAAGGCACGTGTTTACTGTACTCCGCGATGTTTAAATATTATAGACGGATGGAAACGGTATCAATCATTCGAAACAAGAAATAAACAATGTCTTTTGACGTTGGAAATTGGAACAATATGCGGATTGCTTGAATATTTAATATTAATCTAAAAAATAAAATCATCTAAACAATTAATAGAATATAAATTGCATTTTATTTATATGTTCGAGTTTTTTTTTGTTAAAAGTCACCTTAATTTTTTTTGTTAAAGTAATTTTCTTTGTTGAAGTTTTGAAATTAAATAAGCCTAAATTAATAAAGTATTCCTGGTTTGCTTACTTAAAATATAACAAAAAATTTTTTATTATTACATCATCCTATTCTCTATTTCCTTGAGTCGAAATCGAACCGACAACCTGTCGCGTTCACATTTACACACTTATGCCTCTGCGCTACGACTGTCCTCAATCAGTATTTTCTTTTATAATATTCATATAAATATGTAAAAAGTTACAACGACTTTACAATGTTATATCCAAAGCCAGTTCCATGGAGCTTCAGGCTGTATCCCGTACAAAGCAGGCTAAGCAGAGGGAACCTAGTGTTAAGACACTTGGTTAAGACACTTCCGTTTCCAACTTTCCACCGAATTCTCGAGGCATTGCGTGTTGTGTGCGAAGTGAATAGTAGCCAGTAGTATACATACGGGTATATATCTATCACAGTACGCCCATAATCTTATATATAAAATTTCATACAGTCTCCCGTCACTTCAAACATTTCTGACCTTTGAAATATAATATGGAAATGTTTACACACATATGGTCGTATATTTGATGAAAGATAATCTCGAATCTTTTATGAAGTTTCAATATTAAAAAACTCACTTGAAATCCTAGAATCTACATGTAGATTTACATTTACATTTTACATATATTTTTATGAAGATTCACGTTTTCCCCATATGACAATGTGAAATTAGTCCTAAAACACTGCGCTTTTAAGAACTTAACGCCGCGCTTTGTCTAACAGAGCTGGAAAAATAATAATCATTTTTAAATATATTCATTTTTCTGAGTGGAAATCGAATTCACAACAATCTCGTTTACAGTCCAACGCTGTCTTCAGTGAAAGTTCTTCTACTTATAATGGAAAAAAAGGAATATTTTTCCATAGGTTGGTTCGTTTGAAAACTTGGCAAGCCTCACAATGCTTCGATTGTCAAGTGTATACAAATCCGGTACACGTCTATTCCATCACAAGATGAAGTGCGTTTGAGATGCCCTCGCTTTGTTGCATATGATGAGTGATAACCCTAATGCAATATTTACTGAGTTGCTAATAGTTTCCTTATACATTGTTATAAGTTTTTTTTTTTGGCTTCACGCTCTATTCCACATATAACAGGGTAAAATAGAAACCTGGGAACCTAGTGCTAGGACACTCTGTTACTCACTTTCCACCCAAACATTGCGTGTTGAGTGATGAAACTAAAAGTTTCGCTTTTTCTTGTTACCAGAGCGGGAATCGCACTCACACACGTTGCGTTTACAGATATACGAGTACACTGTGCCACTCCACCACGATGGCCTCCTAATTATTCCCTTTTCCCATGGTGTGGTTAAATGCTTAGATTTGCTTGTTGTTTCTAAAATAAACCCAATAAAGAATTTTCTTCTATTGCATTGGTCTTTGGTTTTTTTATTATTACAATTTTCGACTTTTCAATTATTATACTTTACTATTGTTTTACAGTGAAAACGCAAAAATATATAGGAAATATACGATACGTTTTGTTTAGTTTAAATCACATGTTTTTTTTTCTGTTCTTGAAGGGATCATGAACTAGGACGTTTGATATTAATTTTAACATCACATGCTTACCCAATTTTGAGAAAAATGCAACGTCGGTTACGACGTAAAACAAAATTATACTATAAAGATTAAATTTTTATCTTTTTCAGATACGTAATAAACAATAACAAACAACGATGAAAATGAAAATTGCATTCATTAGATATTTCCGCATCTATTCCGTAACAAACATACATACACGCACAGCAACAATAGCTTTATACTGACAATTTATTATATGCATATAATATTTATTAGAAAACAACCACGAAATGGACCGTTTAGATTAATGGTACTTCCGTCGTACACATTGTCCAGATATAGAGATCGTGAATCACGAGATATATCTGACTTTGAAACACGCGATATTTTGTGCCTCGAGCTATGAAAATGTACGTTACATTAGTAGTGTGGAACAGTGGACGGTTGTAGCGGTCTGTTTTCGTGAATATTCAGGAAATTAATATAGAGATCAACTTCATGAAGACAAATAGACAGAAACATATTTCTATTTTAGCTATATGGCGTATAGCAGAGTAGGCAGAGGGAATCTTGAGACCTTGTGTTTTTTTAATATGAGTAATATTTCCTATAGTGGAATGAAAACACAACGCAGGCTAATTCCCCTGCGGCTAATTTGTGGGATTAGTTATTTTAAGATGCAAATATTAGGTTATTAACATAAATATGATATATTTAGCTTCATGAGATACTCTGCTACTCTATTTTCTGAGACATTGCAAGTTCAATAACGGAACTAAACGCCACACTTTGACTTCTTATAAGAGCAAGGAAATGAACATATCTCAATCCCCCTCAATCTATCGCTACACGTCAACGATGTCTAACACAAACACAAATATGAAACAATAAGATAAACAATTTAGCTTCTACGATTCTTATAAAAATCACTCAATGTATTCTTTCGTAAATATGCGATGGATTAGTTAAAATTATACATAAAAACTTGTAACAAGGTAAGATGATGTACCTGGGAACCTAGTATTAAGACACTCCGCTTCTGTCTAATTATCGAGACATTGCGTTTTGAGCGGTGGAAATAAACGTCCCGCTTCTTGTTGTTATCAGAGCGGGGAAATATAATTAATTAATTCCACTGAGTGGAAATCGAACTCGCACGTGTTGTCTTTCCAGTCATACACTCCACGAAAATGATCACTTTTATGCTTAAATACTTCTCTTAAGAACAACCTTACAAGAAAAAAATCGTTATAATTCGGAGGTAAAAGTAATTTTTACATTCTTTTTGGACTTTTTAATAGAAACTCGTTGCATGTTTAAGAGTCATATAACTTATCAAGATTGAATCTGTTATAAATTGCCAAGACCTACATTGAGCTTAGCTTTGAAACGTACCTATGTATGTAAGAAAGCTAAATAGTATAAGTGTGTATGACTCATATTTTTATTATAGTTTATGGTACAATATTTTATAGGCTATTTTATTCCCGCATAATTTATTAAGAAAGTAAATATTTATGAATAATAAATCAAAAATCAAATTAAATCAGCTTCACGCTGTATCCCGCACACAGCAGGTTGGGCAGAGGGAACCTTGTGTTAAGAAACTCCGTTCCCCACTTTCCGCCGAATTCTGGAGGCATTGCGTGCTGAGTGGCGGAACTCAACGTCGCGCTTTGCCTCGACACCAGAGCAAAGAAATGAAAATATAAATGTAAATAAATATTTCACTTCCTCGAGTGGGGATCGAACCCACAACCAATTCGATTTTACAGTCACACTTTGTGCCTCTGCGCCATGACCGGCCTCCATGAATAATAAAATTTTGAAAAATACTTTACATTTAACAAATAATCGCGTGGAATCACCAATAGTGATTAAAAGAAGGTCATATAGCCTATTGAGATTGAATCTGTTATAAATAGGAAAGAACTACGTTGAACTTAGCTATGTATGTTAGAACTTACCTTTATAAGTAAGTTAAATAGTATATGTATGTATGACGCACTTTTGTAATATAGTTTATGGTACAATAAACAAAGTTTATTTAAGTCGAGTCGAGTCGAAATCAATGATGTCGTGGTGCAACGGCACCAGAGTGTGACTATAAGCGCGACAGGTTGTGGGTTCGATTCCCACTTGATAAAATTGAATATTTATTATTTCCATTTCTTGGCTCTGGTGTTCAGGAAAAGTGCTGCGTTGAGCTTGACCGCTCACTACACAATGTCTCCAGAATTCGGCGGAAAGTAGTGAACGGAAGTATTAAAAAATCTTTTATGGGTCTGAGTATACGTGTATATAATAAACTTCCGCAGTGTATTCTAAGTTTGCCACTACCACAATTTAAAGTAACTTTAAAAAAAATACTAACAAGTAAAGCTTATTACAC
>DWLH01001992.1:0-11572 GCA_018249795.1 Heliconius telesiphe telesiphe | reverse complement strand
AGCATGAGGACCCCCCAGAGGGCATATATGAACAGGTTGATGACAGTGGACGAGGCGAAAGAGGTATGTAGAGATTGTAACGTTTGGCGCTCCGTTCTCTCTGACTACCCCGCCAGGGATAAAGCGTGAAGCTTGAAGTTTAGTTTAGTTTAGTTTTTTAAAAAAGCATTTACGGAAAGTCATGGTGCAGGGGCACAAAAGTGCAACCGTAAACGCGACAGGTTGTGCGTTCGATTCCCACTCGAGGAAACGAAATATTTAATATTTTCATTTCGTCGATCTGGTAAAGAGGCAAAAGAGCGGCGTTGAGTTCCATCACTCAACATATAATGTGTCGGAATCCGTCGAAAAGTCGGAAACGGTTGTATTTTAATGGGAACGGAGTGTCTTAATACTACGTGTCTAGGATATTGCTGCCTCTGCTGAATATTCGACAAAATAAAACATTTTAATACTCCTAATAGATAGAAATCTCTCAGATATTAATCCTTTAGAGTTATAACATATATAAGTTCTTATGACAAGACTGATGTTATTTCAACATTCTTATAATATGTAGTTACGTTTGCCAAAATATTTTTTTTCTTATATCTAAATTGTCAATCCATTATAAGATTTCTATCTTTACTATGAAAAGCTACTCCTTTGTGAGTTAAGCTGAAGAGTTTGTTTAGCTGAATGCACTAATCTCAGGAAGTAGAAAAAATATTTTTCTATGATATTATGTATGTATCCATTTGTCGATTACATATAACATCACGATATTAGGTTCGATGTAATCCACTACACCTGCAGTCATATTTATGTTGGGCAATTAGAAGTGTCGCGGGCGAAGCCGCAAGCAAAAGCTACTATGAATTATAAAGTAAATGTAATAATAAGTAAATGTAACAGCAATAACATTTCATATTTTTGGCAAAAGGGAGCCTGGGAACCTAGTGTGAAGACACTCAATGGCAACGCCTTGAGAATTCGACGGAAAGTAGGGAACGGAAGTATCTTAACATATTCCCTCTACTGCAGTGTGCGTATACAGCCTGAAGCTGAAACTCTAAGATATAGAATATTAATGAAATACTCTTTAGAGATTTTTTTTTTAAATATACAAGAAATATTGTATAAAATATTTTTTTGCTTTTTTTACATGAAGATATGAATTGCATATTTATACTTACATTCACATTTCACTATAATCTACATACATTTTTATACTGTAATATAAAATATTCTTAAATGCCTGAAATATTTGCATTGAGGGGCAGCACTTAGTGTTGTAGCTCTACCGTAGACGATGGATGGAAAAATGTGAAATTTACTTCGTTTATTTAATACGCTTTCGCACGCAAATTATATACTATTTATATTCGTATACAATTTACAAAATAAAAGACTAAAGAGTAAAAAGAAAAAGAAAAAATATATATATTTCAACTTCACATTGTATCTCGCACAATTGGGAACCTAATATTAAGACTTTTTGCCAAACGAAAGACCAAATATTTTATTCTCCCATATAGGACTCGAACCCACAAATGTAGCGATTATACCTCATATCGTATCATAAATATTATATATTTTTCAGCTTCACACTGTATTCCGCACATACTAGGGTAGGCAGAGGGAACTTAGTGTTAGGGCACTCACTTCCTCATTTTCCACCGTATTCTGGAGGCATTGCGTGTTTAGTGGCGGAACTCAACGCCGCGCTTTGTCTCGACACCAGAGCGAAGAAATGAAAATATTAAATATTTAATTTCCTTGAGTGGGAATAGAACACCCAACCTGTCGCTGTGGCAAGTTTACAGTCCTATACTTGTGCCACTGCGCCACAATTGGTCTTATAAATATTATACATAACATATAGATAAATATATGTTAAGGTTCTACCAGACTAGAACATTTTACTTTATTTGTAGAATAACCAATAAATACATATGTGACCCACAAATCAGGCGTCGTAAATCTTTCTATATATTTCGGCCGATGTTTGATTATTTCTTGTCATAATCACATACATGTCATAATCTCTATATATAATAAAACAGTAAAAATATTCTGTCTGTACATTTAGTAATTTTGACTGAAATGGATAGAGGGACACTTAAAAAGAACAGTAGAAAGCAAAATTTTTTTTTTTGTCTGTCTGTCTGTCTGTGTGTATGACCACGTCAATCTCCGAAAGTACTGAACCAATTTACTTAAAATTTTCACCAATTGTTTTATTTTAACTCAGAATAGCATTTAAAAATCGTTAGTTTCATCAAAATCAGTTAATTAAAAAAAAGTTATCGTCTTTTGAATGAACTCAAGGCATTAGTTTGCCTGCTAAAATTATATAGCAGTCATTATAGTTGTCAGTCAATTCTGTTTATTAAATGAATAATCATGTAGTTCAAGCGGGTGAAGCCGCGGGCGGACAGCTAGTATAATATAGAAAAGATATTAATAGAATACGTTACCAAAGAAATGCGAATAATATTTAGTCAATATATAATTTATATTTTTATGTGTATCAAATTAATAGGGCGTCGTGGCACAGCGACACAGCGTCTGAGTATAAACAAAAGTTTTGGGTTAGATTCCTACTTAAGATAATAAATTGTTTCCATTTCCTCGCTCTAATAAAAAAAAATGTCGTGTGTAGGGAACGGAGTGTCTTAGCAGAAGGTTACCTCAACTTACTTTGCTATAAGCAGGATACAGTTGAAGCTTAAACTGTTAACGTACTCCATACCCCACTTAGCATCCAATTTACGAGATATTAACTGTTGAATCGCAGGACTCAACGCCGCGCTTTGTATTATTACTAGGGTGAAGAAATTAATATAATTCAATACATGAATATATCCCTCAAATCGAACCCACAATTATCGCGTACAGACAGAAACTGTGTTGCTGAGCCACAATTGCTTCCAAATATCTTGATATACAGCACAAAAGAATATAACTTGATTTATTTTCGAAAAATATTTCCTTTTATCTTCCACTTCGTCTTACACTAACTTTTTCCTAGATAAGTCAGAATACACTTCAACAATGTTTCCAATAGATATGGCCATTGTAAGACTTTTCTAATATACATTGTATTATGTGATGAGGCCATCGTGGCGCAGGGGCATACCTGTGTGACTGTAAGGTGACAGTTGTGGGTTCGATTCCCATTTGGAGAAATGCAATTATTTATTAATATTTTTATTACTTCGCTTTGGCATCATGACAAAAGTTTGAGTTTTGCCACTCAACCCGCAGTACTTTATGAAATTCAGCGGAAAGTGAAGAACGCAGTGTTTTAACACTACTTTCCATCTGCGTACTCTGCTATATGCAGGATATAGTGTGAAGCTTAAAAAAAATTGATACTAGTTGTAGCCCGATCCATTTGCGTGAGTTACAAAAACTAAAATCTCTTTTTTTTTTTCCTTTCCTGTAGGAATGTTGGAAAATCTTCTCTAAATACTTAATATGAAATCCACATGTAGAATTTCAGAGTCCTACGCTATGTAACCAATCAATCTTAATAAAAAAATCTGTATACGAGTACAAAACAGTAAGTAACTAGTAACTGTAACATTATTCAAATTCAAATTCAAAATATTCTTTATTCAAATAGACTCTTATAAGCACTTTTGAATCGTCGAATGAACATATAAACAAAAAAAAGCTACCACCGGTTCGGAAGGCAGTTCTGCTGAGAAGAGCCGGCAAGAAACTCAACAGTTGCTCTTTACAAAGTCAATGGTATAATATATAGTTTTATTACATTATCTGGCAGCTATCCTGCATCATTTAAATAAGTATCAAAACCTTTCAACCTCTGGTCTCTGTCTGAGCTCGAGACACTACGTGTTGAATAACGAAACTCTACGCCACATTTTATCTTGCCGTAACGGATAAATGAATATAAAATCGAATGGCAATCGAACCTCTTACACTCACGAAACTATACCACGACGGCCGACGGCCTCATAACACAGTGACATAAATAAGCTAAATGTACTCACAAATGGTTGTTTTTGCTTCAGAAGTTTTTTATTCTGGACGTACTACTATATTACGTAAACACAGTTGATAAATGTCTAATTTAGATAAGTAAATTCTCCTATATTGCTGAGAGCGAGCTGAGAAAAAATAAAATATTTAAAATATCTGGAGACGACGTCGAGGCGCAGCGGAACAGCGTCTGGCTGTAAATGAGACGATTGCGGTCTTAATCCCCACACGGGCAAATGATTTATTTCATTTACCTAGCTTTAGTAACAAGATAAAGAGCAGCGTTGTGTTCCGCCACTCAACACTTAATGTCTTGAATATTGGTCGTAAAGTCGGAAATTAAATGACTTATAACTAGGTCCCCTCTGCCTCTGTCGATACAGTGCAAAACTTTAAAAAGTACGTTCGAAACAACAACCACTGGAATTCAACACCACACTACATGAAACAGAAACTATTCCACTGAGACATGGTCGTGGTAACATTTTTAAATTAAAAATATATATTCTATTTAACTAATAGTTCAACAATTACAATTCCAAATAACAAAAAGTTGGCTACCTATATATATACTTCCAAGTACAACGAACAGTCAGTCACGTTCAACTTTGAGAGCCAGTGACCTAAAACTAAACTATTTGAACTTGCAACCATTACAAATGTTCGACGATGCACGCCCTGTGCACCAGAGCGAAACATTTCGTGTCTATTCTGTTAGACTTAATATTATCTAGTTAATATATGCTATGTAGGAGTATTTTTTTTAGGTTAACGTTGTATCCCGCTTTTAGTAGGGTTAGTAGGGCTTAGGGTAGGCAGAAAGAACCTGATGTTAAGAAAAATTCATCATCATTAATATGTTATTATATTTCGTAATTAATACGTTATTATATTTTGTTAAATAACGAAGAAGAAAATAAAATAATTCATTACTTCGAGTGCTAGTCGAACCTACGACCATCACGTTTACAGGTATACACTAAACCATTACGCTATGATGGTCTTAGGAGTAATTATCTGTAAAATATTTAGTAAAGGAAATAATAATCAGTAATAAACACACTGATACCGTCGTGACGCAGATGAACAAGCTTGTGGTTGTAAGCATGTTGGTTGAGGGTTTGATACCCATTCGAAAGAATTAAATATTTAATACTTTCTTCGTTGAATTCCCCACTCAACACACAATGTCTTAACAATTGGTCAGAAAGTAAGGAACGGAAGTTTCTTAATGGGAACGAAGTATCTTAATACTAGGTTCCCAGGTTCCTTTAAATACCCAAATATATACGGGATATAGGGCGAAACTAAATAAATATCACCCTTATTATTAGATTAGATTAGATTTGAATTCATATTAACTTGGCCATTCGTGGCGCAGGGGCACAAAGTGTGACTGTAAATCGACTGGTTGTGGGTTCGATCCCTACTCGAGGAGATGAAATATTTCCTTAAATTTATAATTCCTTTTCTTCGTTCTGGTGTAGAGGCAAAGCGCGGCGTTGAGTTTTGCCACTCAACACGTAATGCCTCCAGAATTCGGCAGAAAGTGTTCTAGGTTCCCTCTGCCTACCCTGCTGTGTGCGGGATACAGCGTGAAACTGACAATTAACTTAAATGGTTGAACCAGACATCTTATTTCTTGAAATATAAAAATAGTCTGTAGGAGATTTGTAATCTTAACTTCAAAATCTAATCTATACTACCTAGATTCAAACAAGAAAAAAAATATATCCAAAACGTGACATTTAAAACGTCTTAATACTAATTGCGTCCCAAACGGAAAGAAAACGAAGTATAATTTCCCTTTAAATCTTATACAAAATTTAACATTAAAGTAACATTTGAAATAGATTTAAGAAAAATTAAAACACGAAATGAAATTTAGTGATGATATCGCGAAGTGTTATTTTATACAGAGCAAAGAAATGTAAATATTGAATATTTAATTTCCTCAATTGGGAAATGAATCGCAACCCTTCGCGTTAACAGTCGCACGTTGATGCCTCTACGCCACAACTGTCCACAATTTAATTTAATTTTTTTTTTAAATTAATTATGAACTAAGTCAGAGAAAGCTTAGACAAACAAAAGTGTAGTGTTAAGGTACTCCGAGGATATAAATAGCGGAACCCAACGCCACTCTATGTTAACTGAAATCTGAAAAAAGAAATCTACGTAATAGATATTACAGTTAATCTAAAATAAAAAAAATGAATAGTTTATTTTAGCTAAACGCACTAACTCCAGAATTACTGGCTGGAATAGACTTTCTTACTATTAGATATCGAGAAATCTTTTATCTTTTTTTATATATTTTTATGCGTGCTATACACAACTCTATCTTATATCATTTAACCATGGATTCGAAGTCTCAGGCAAAAAACTAGTATTTTTTTTGACATTTTATTTTGAAAAAAAAAAACTAAACAGTAATATAAATCTATAACTAAAAGGCAATGTTCACACAAACTGGGGCAAACTGAATGACAATAAGAGAAAGGGGTATGTATGCCCATGAAAGAAGTGATCTAACAAACTTTTCTTGTTTGTCTAAAAATCCATTACAGTAATAAAAATGAGTGAGAAAACATTTCTATTTTTTTTATAGCTTCGCGCTGTATTCCGCGTGTAGGGAGGCAGAGGGAACCTATTGTTAAGATACTCCGTTCCCCATTTTTTTTTTAAATCATTAACATACATGTCATTATTGCCACAATATCGTTATTTTAGTCATACAATATAATGTTAAAGGTCACTAAATTCATAAACTAACGTGACGCTTTTACAAAACCTCTTTCTATATGGCTTTAACGTATAGAAGATTGATACCCTACCGTTGTTTAGAATCGTATGAAAAATACTACAATAGCCTACTTTTACAGGGACTTTTGATCGTTATTTATAATTTCTCGTTGTAGCCTTGACAAATTCATATTTTGGAACGAAATATATGTTTCAGAAAAGAGGCCGTCATGGCGCAAGGGTGTGACTCTAATCGTGACGGTTATAGGTAAGATTCCCACTTGCATTTTACTGTACAGCAGGTTAAGAGAAAATTCAATGTCAAAATATTTCGCTATCCATTTTTCGGAAATTAACGCCGCGCTTTGTATAGCCAGAATTTGGAAAGTAAAGTCAATAATTTCCTCAAGGGGAAATCGAACCGGAGTTACGTTTACAGTCAAACACTAACCCCCGTGATAGCCACAATTTAAAGTATAATATAATTTACTTTAAATTGTTGCTGTCACGGCCATTCATTTCATTGAAAATATAGTGAAATAATATAACAGAATCGTGAAAAAAATAGTATTTAATTAATCCATCAGCTTCACACTGTGTCCCACACAAAGCAGGGTAGGCAAAGTGAACCTAGTGTTAAACACTCCATCTCCCATTATAGAGGCATTATCGCCGAATTATAGAGGCATTGAGTGTTGAGTGGCGAAACTCAACGCTACGCTTTTCTTCGACACCAGAGCTAAGAAATGAAAATTATAAATTTAAATAAATATTTTGTTTCCTCGAGTGGGGATCGAACCCACAACCAGTCGTTTTTCAACTTCCCATAAGCCAAAAAATGTGTACTTTCCTATATAAATAAAGAAACTCTGCTATAATATAAAAAGGGACAAAATCATGCAAAGTTTAATATCACAAAGCGATTTGAAGCACTTGAAAAATGGTATAAAGTTCGTGAATCGTAAAGTGAATGCTTTTTCATCGTAATTTATACATCGTCATTACAGTTTTGAAACAAAATTAAGCTGATTTATTTATTATGCCTGGCAGCTAATAAAAGTTTTTTCTGCACATATTTTATTTATAATGGAAATAATATTTGGGAGATAGAGCGCGGGGTTGAGTTCCGGCTTTCGATTCACGAAATTTCATGTCTCGAAAATTGGATGGAAAGGAAATACTAGGTTTAGTCTGTAAGTTTGTCGTTCCCGCGGCTATGCGTGATAAATCATGAAGTAGGTTTTTTTATAGCATAAGATTGCTCCATCCAATATCTAAATACCAAACCTTACTTGTATTGTCAACAATATCATCCAAATTCTCCAAAAAACGATGTCTGATATTCATTGAGCCAAAAAATAGCTTCAAAGACATGCTCCCTCTCATATACATTTCATATGGAAAATCTTTTGATACAGAAAACTATTAAATCATTGTTATTCGTGTAAAATACTTTTTTATACTCTATTTTTTTTTCTGTTCGGCGTGAACACGTGACTTTCCTGCAAGGCCAGTTAGGCAGAGACAACTTATAATAGTATCACGACGACTCGTTTTCTGCTTTTCGTGCGTGTATTCAAATGCTAAGTGACGGTAATTCAACATCATATACTTTTAAACATTTTTAAAGTGTTATTCCACACTTAGGAAAGAAAAATACTTATTTACAAAACCTATAAAAATTAGAACGTAGCGGGATTTGAACCCGCACCTCCTGGTCGGTTTCCAGGAGGCGCGGGTTCGAGTCCCGCTACGTTCTAATTTTTATACGTTTTCTAATTAAGTATCATATACTTTGTCAGAGCTGGGAAATAAAAGTATATCATGCCCTCAAATGTCAGTTGAACTTACAACCGCCACGTTTACGGTCAGAAGTGAAACTGCTGCGCCATGAAGGTCTTGGTACCTTATTATCAGTTATAGGATATTAATATTGATACAAGAAAGCAAAATAATAATATCAAGGTTCAAACGCTACATGGCCGTCGTGATGCAGGGATACAGCGTCTGCTTGTAAACGGGACTGATGTGGCTCCACCACCTAAGGGACCACCTACCATTAGGTATTCATTAGACAAAATGCGACGCTTAAAAATTCAACGGTGTTTGAGGAACGAATTGTTTTAATACTAGGTTCCATTTACCTAACCTGCTTTATGCGGGATACAGCGTGAACCTAAATAAAACCGAAAGTCGTAGTAAAATAATCCGAAAGGAGAGAGCGGAGTGCCTTAAAACTAAGCTTCCTCTGCGTACCCTGCTACACTAGGGATTCAGCGTGAAGAAGAAATAAATACTAATATAATATTATATAGAAATGAATATAGAAATAAATACTAATATAATATATAAATAAATACTAATATAATATATAAATAAATACTAATATAATATTATACGACTGAGCGATTTCATTGATTCATATTTCTTTGACGTCTTAAGTCTAAGAGCTTTTTAAGGAGACAAATTGTCTCCATTTCTTTTTAAGTGCAACTTTAACTTACAATATAGGCATTATAATACGTAACGGTCATATTTTATTACTTTGTTATATTTTTTTACCTATATTTAAATGGGAAGGGGAAAAACTGGGACTTTTATATTTTACGTGTACAAGTCCACGCAAACGGAATTGAAGTCTGTTTTACAATAGCACTTAAAGGAATGGTGTTTAACTAAATATAATAAAAATCTAATTTAATATTATGTATATATCTCTACTATAATCAGAGTTCTTTTTTTAACTGACTTCTGTAAGAGAAGGAGGTTATCAATTCGACTGTATTTTTTATGAATATATTAGATTATATTTTAAAACTTTTGACTGGGTGAACCGATTTAGATGATTCTTTTTTTATTTGAATTTTCATTTTAATTTGGTCTATTTCTGATAATGGGATCTGTGAGAAAGTGTAAAAACGAAAATGTTCTTTTTTTATTGGAAAGGATACACTTCAATAGCAATTTGAAGAAAGATACCGAGAGGGTTATGGGATCCGATAGAAATTGAAGAAGTTGAATTTTTTTGATAAAAATCATAATTATAGCTTTTTGCTGTACACAACACGGCAGGTAATGGGAACCTAACGCTAAGACACTCAGTCCCCATTAATATTAATGGCAGAACTCAACATCGCGCTTTCTCTCTTTAACGAAACAAGGAAATGAAATTATTGAGTATTTATTTTTCCTCAAGAGGGCATCAAACCCACAGTCATCGCATTTACAGTCGCACGTTCCTGCGCCACAACTGACGTCCTTATATTGTAGTTAATGTTACAAATGTATATTGAAAGTTTAGTTCATATAGCAGTTATATTCGTAATTTGGAAACATTGTAAGAAAAATGGGGTATTATTATAATATTTTCTGTACTTAATTTAATGTTAAAAGTTAAAAAATATCCTTCGTGGTGCAATGTCACTACGTATGATTGTAAATGTGATAACTGTGCCTTCGATTCCCACTTAGGGGAATATATTATTTTAAATACCTTACTCTGGTAAAAAGACAAAGCGCCGCTTGGAATCCCACCATTTAACATAATATAATATGTATATATTATAATCAATTATTATTAAATATACTATAAGAAAAAAAAAATTCTTAAAACAATAAATTCTAATCTTATTAAAACAATCAATAAATGTTTTTGTTTAGAAACAAAAATTATATTACCAATAAAAAATATAATAATAATCAAACTTATATTTATCATTTGTCAATGTTTTTATAGTTGATGAATGGATGTCTCGAAAATTAAGTGAAAAATGGGGAATGGTTTTTCTGACCACTAGGTTCACTTGGTCTATCCTGCTGTACTCGTATGTGGGTTACTTACTGTGTGAAGCTGAAAACAAAGAAGAACCTAGTGTTAGGTCCATCCAAGTTTCGTCTCCGTTCTCCACTTTCCACTTGTGGTCGAGACATTGCGAGTTGAGTGCTTAAACTCAACGCCGCACTTCGACCTCAAGAGGAGAAAATAAAAAAAATCTATTTCTCCGAGTGGGGATAGAAACCGGTGCTATTCTACTGCGCCACAATGGCCTCGAAAAACAATTATACAAACTAAAATAATAATAAAATTAAAATAATTACTTTAAGCAACACTACCTCTTATATTATAAGAAAATAAAATTAATTTTCATCTAATTTCTTTTTCTACATTACTTTATAAGTCTTTTCTGAACATATTTTTGTCATCGAGAACCTAAATAAAACGATATCAAATCAAATCAAATCAATCGGAACTCAGCGCCGCGCTTTGCCTCGACACCAGAGCGAAGAAATGAAAATATAAATGTAAATAAATATTTCTCTTTCTCTAATGTGGATCGAACGCACATTCAGTCGACTTTACAGTCACATTTTGTGCCACGACTGGCCTCATTTTAAATATTTACGGAAATAATATACATGACTTAAGGTATAAATCGGTACAAGATTGTAATCTTATGAATAGATTCAACCTCTCTGTATTCTACTTGAGCGAGCACATTTCCCATAGAAATTTCCAGTTGCGTAACAAAAGCTGTAATGATGTTATACTATAATACGACTTTTCGTTGCTCGTAGGTCGTTGTGGTTGTTGTGTCGAGGACTATAATTTATACTAGGGTCCGAAGAAAATAAATATAATATGTTAAATATCTTAGAAAAAATAGTTGCTAAGATTTACATTATTTTTTTTTATTTTAATCAAATATATATATATATATATATATATATATATATATATATATATATATATATATATATATATATATATATATATATATCTATTTGGGGTCTATGACTCTCTCTCTTTATATATATAATGACGCACACTCCGTTTTTT
>DWLH01001991.1:0-11573 GCA_018249795.1 Heliconius telesiphe telesiphe | reverse complement strand
TATTGTATATACAAAAGCAAAACATTTATTTCAACGATACATTTAGCACACATGTGAAAATTTCAATTTAGCTCGCATTCTCAATTACAATTCAGCGAGCAAATAGGCCCATATGTAACTAGCCGCAGGTAAATCCAGCTTGCTCTGAAAAACAAATTCGGGATAATTTATCGGCCGTTAGAGACGTTAAACGCCGAAATCGGCGTTAAAGTCCTGGCGTTAGAGAGGGGAGAACGAGGCCTTTATGATCTGAATGGTATCCTAAGGAATATGGTAATAACGCGAATATATTCTAACATGGTATTAAATATATATTATATTTGTTATTTTTCTCTTTTTTATAATAAGTCAAATTTTAAAATGAAATATTATTTATTGAAATTTGAGTTATAATTAATTGTTAATTAATATGCATTGCCTCCAGAGTGGAGTATTTCTAACACTGGGTTGCCTCTGCCTACCCTGCTAAATGTGAGATACAGCGTGAAGGTAAAAAAAAAACTGAAATCAAAATGTACCGTTTAAAAGTTAAATTAAAAGATTTGTTTTGGCAACAGTTAAAAACGAATGAAAACAAAGTTTGCTGTTAAAGATAATGTTAACTTCTGGGCTGTTGAAAGTTTTCATCTTTAAAACTAAGTATCATAAGTTCAACTAAAACTACTAAGTTCATAATAATTGATAGTGAAGTTTAAAATCTCGGATCGAGCGATGAGTGCTGATAGATTAGCTAATGTACGCTATTTTCGGATTATTTTTTTTCAGCTTCACGCAGAGTAAACATAGTGTTAAGACACTCTGTTCCCCAGTTTTCACTAGATCCTGTAGGCAATGCGTGTTGCCTGGCGGAACTCTAATGATAAAAAAATAGAGTAGGAGTCGAACCCACGACCTGTCGCGCTTACAGTCACACGCTTGTGCCCCTGCGCCACGCAGCTTACGTTATATTCGCATATATATAAAAAATAAATAAATCATTATTTGCATATATATGCTTTGTTATTTCATTTCTTATTTTACTATTGCTTATATTAAAGTGAAATTTGTAGTAAATTAAATATACGGTTTTGTTGGGGCGCTCCTAATATGGATAAGTCTAAGTTAACGTGATTATTTTGAGGTCATTTCTAACTCGGCGTGGAATATATTTATAATATATAGAAGTTTTCTTCTTGTTTGTATGAAAAATTGTTCTACTAATAGAGGCAAAGTTTGAGTATAAACGTGTTGGTTGCGAATCCACTTGGGAGATCTATTAAATTTGAATAATTTTTTTCTTGGTAAAGTTCGTTTGGTGCTTTACCACTCAGAACGTAATATTTTCAAAATTGTCAAAGTGAATAGCACAGAGTCTCAACACTACGTGCTCGCTCACTATATGTACTCTATTAAATGCAAGAGATACGTGAGGTAAAAAATTGCATAAAATTACTATGAAGTCGTCGTGGTGCAGTGGTGCAGCGGCTGACTGTCTGTGGCGCAGCGGTTGTGGCTTCTCTCTGGTAACAAGAAAAAGCGCAGTCTCAATACTGCGCTTTTTTTCCGATACTCAATAGGCAATGTCTTGAATATAGGGTGCAAGTCGAAGTGGGTAACGGAGTGTCTTAATAAAAAAATCTCTAGCTTCCCTCTACCTACCCTGCCTATCCTATATACGAATGATAGTTAAATTAAATCAGCTTCACGCTGCATCCCGCACACAGCAGGGTAGGCAGAGGGAATCTAACCCTGTTAAGACACTCCATTCCCCACTTTCCGCCGAAATTTGGAGGCATTGCGTGGCGGAACTCAACACCGTGCTTTGCCTCAATACCAGAGCGAAGAAATGAAAATATACATTTAAATAAATATTAATGTTCTCGAGTGGGCATCGAATCCACAACTTGTCGATTTTTCATTAACACTTTGTGCCTCTGCACCACGACCATATAACACGGGTTATAGTGTGGACCGAAAAAAAAAATACTTTAAACTAAAAATTATAATCAAAAAGAAAGTACAGATTGACGTCGACATCGATCGATGAAGCTTAACACGTAATGTATTTGAGAAGCCTTTACAAGTCCTTCCGGCTGGTTAGAGACGGCGTCAAACTTTTAATTGTTTTACCATTTCGTAAGATGGTGGCAAACTATCTCGGAGATGATGAATTTGTAATGTAAAATTTCAATTGTTTTATTTTATTGTAATACATTTTATCGTTGTACTTGTATCCAATTTTTTTTTGCGAACAAAAATATTCTTCTCTTGATCTACACAGATATACACGAATTATGTAAAAATATAAAAAATGTTGCCTTTGATAAGTGTTTCATTAAAAATATAACAATGCATAAAATCGGGGGCGTCATTGTACAATAGCACCGTGTGACTGTAAACGTAACGGCTTTGGGTTCGATTCCCACTCGGGGGAGTGAATAAATATTTATTAGTATTTTCATTCCTTCAGTCTGGTACCAAGGCAAAAGCGCGTTGAGTTCCGCAATTCAACAGAAATATCTTAACACTAGGCTCCGTCTGTTTACTCTGCTATATGCGGGATACAACGTGAAGCTAGAGAAAACTGGACAAGTTCGAATCAGGCTTGCCCACCGAGGGTTCCGTACAAAAATTGGAGGGCTCGAGCTTTTTATGAAATTCAAGCTTAGCTTAGGCAGAGCCATTTTATCTGATACTTCACTTGAAGTAGCGGCTTTAATACCAAATTTTGACCCCCTTTTAAGATTATTTATTTTTATTATTATTTTTTAAAATGTAACTCAAATAACCGGTTGACCTAGAATTATGAAATAGTTGGCAAATTTCATAATTCTAGGTCAGGCGGAAGTACTCTCTTAATTTTGATTCCCTTTGTATTGTCGAAATACGCGTTTTTTGCTATATAAATGGCCAATTTTTTTAAGTAAATGTAGAAAGAAATACGATTTTTTCGGAAATCAAGGGACCGCAGAATTGAATAAATGGTTTGAATTTCAACTCGATATTTCCAAGCGTTCCTGAGATAAATGATTTTGACAGACAGATAGACAGACAGACAGAAAGACAGATTTTCCTTAAAATGTACGGAAACCTGAAAAAGAATAAAAAGCAATACAATACAAAACATGAAATTTAAATTCGCGTGTAAAAGGTGTATAATTGAATATAATAGTCTCAAACACCTTTACAGCGGACCCATTACTGTGTGTGCTTACCGTTTAATGAGATTGTTTAAACATACACGCTAATAGGCGCTCTGTAAACAACTAAATGCTTCATTCACTCAGAATGTCGAGCGACGACCCTCTCGCTTCCCCTCGCTACTTCCATACATACATCTCTTCCTACTGGTTTTGTTTCAATACAACAAAAGAGATAAAAGTCTCCTATACCACAGCAGTACCAGCCATACTCCATACAAATAGCGTATGGTGGAAGTAAAAAACAACTACTATATCTTTACTATTAATGTTAATATTATTTTATATGAAACTCAGGTTGGAGCGGATTTATCAAAGTGACTGCAAAGTGAAAATGTTATATGAATTATGCAAGTATTCATAAAGGCGTATTGAAGAAAAATCCCCTTTAATATATTATGCTTTGTTAAAATTTTATAATATATTTTTTGCTTTTTTGTAAGTGAATAATAAAAAGTGGAATTAAATTTATGTTATAAAGGTGAAGACTTATTTAATAAAATGACACAAAGGGTGGGGGTTGATTAAGAAAAAGTGTTATATCAAAATGTAACTTATGATATTTAAGGTAAGGTAAATGCAAATTTGCTTTAATATGAAATTATTACTTCAAAAAAATATTGAAAAGATATTACAATAACAAGATCTATGATATATATTTCATTTTCATATAAAACAGTAGACTGACAGAATTTATAGAATAAATTTTAATAAAAAATGCTAAGCTCCAACATAAGTTGTTAATATAATCACTGCTACTCTTTGATAGAAATAAGTCAATTTGAGCAAATTATTATATTATACTCTTAACAGCAAGCAAGAACAACTTTATTTATTCTTTAGCTTCACGGTAGGCAAAGAGAACTTAGTGTTAAGACACTCCGTTCGCCATTTTCTGCCGAATTATGGAGATATTGCGTGTTGGGTGTCGGAACGAAAAGTAAAGATAAATTTAAATAAATATTTAATTTCCTCGAGTGGCGATCGAACCCACTACCAGTCGCGCTTACAGTCACAAACGTCCGCCACGACTGGCCTTTATTTATATGAATAATAAAATTAAACTGTACAGTGGATTTTTTAGATGTTCTTACTCTTATACCAAAAATAATCTTTACTTAACCTTTATTACTTAACCTTTTTTTACTTAACCTTTATTACAAAGGATATATTAAAAGCTTATTATATTATAACAAGCTATAAAATAATTCTATTTTAAAAGTCTAACTACACAAACGAGATAACAACGCGCACTAAGGTTTATTATGATTGCGTTGTAAAGGCCACGCTCGTCTTCCTATTTATCGTAGGTTATATTATTACAATACAAAATTGTTCTTTGTACTTTTAAAGTTTCTGCTTTAGAAGACAATGGTAAAGAGAAAGAGAGGTAAAGAACAATAAAATAAGAACTAATATGTAAGATTTTACTTATTATTATAAATTTACAGTCAGCGAGGTTTAAGCTGAGCATTGTATTTGTGTGTGTTTATAAATCGGTTGGTTCTTGGCCTAAACTGGTTTATACTGCTTTTTGATAACTCATCTCATGTACTGATAGTAGCGTGCCATATTTAATTTCTCAATGTTTTATTTTGATGCTCGATTCAATAGGAGAAAAAGATAAAATTGGCACTATTACTAGCAGTAAAAAAAGAAGAAAAACCAAAACTTACTCGAAAGATACAATGGATGAGAGCAAAAATTATAAGAATGCAATTTCCGGCGCAGAAGAATTGAATTATTAATTTAATGTTGTTTATTTTTAATTTCTAATAATAAACTTTATTTTTAAATGTATTTCTGGTTCTAATTTTATAATCACTCACACAAATGCAAATGCGAAATTTACATAAATGCCTTTTTCTAGACTATTTTGTTGTTAATGACGTGTAGCATTATACGAAATCTATGATTTTCATCTAAAAATCATATTAAAACAGCTTCACGCTGTATCCCGCACACTGCAGGGTAGGCAGAGGAAACCTAGTGTTAAGACACTCTGTTCCTCAATTTTCGCCGAATTTTTGAGGCATTGCGTGTTGAGGGGCCGAAGTCAAGGCCGCTCTTTGCCAGAGAGAAGAAACAGACATATAAATTTAAATAAATATTTCATTTCCTCGAGTGGGGATCAAACCCACAACCGTCGTGTTACAGTCACATCCTGTTTGTCATTGTGCCACTAGGCTAAGACGGCCTCTCCATCTATCTATACATATAAATAAAATTGTATCATCTGTGTGTCTTTTTAAAAAACTGTATTTTCAAATCAAAATCAAATCAAAAAACACTTTATTGCACAGTGATAACATATAAATTCAAGTAAATTTGTAATTTTAGCACAGTGCAAAGGCGGCCTTATCACTATAAGTGATCTCTTACAGGCAACCTTTTATTTATGGAAACTAATATTAAGAGAACATTGTTGGCGGATAACTTAGCATAAATATATTTTTGTTATTTAATAAATATATTATTTTATATGCATTTAAGATATTTATACGATACTAAAATATAAATAAACAATTCATACTTTACTTTATGTTACTTATATTTTTTATCACAGAATTACCGCGAAATCTCTTTTTTTTCCTACATAAATATGAAATAACTAAACACTTTTTTTTTTATTAAATACGACAATTTTACGGGCAAAGTAAAATAAATTGAAAAAAAACTTTAAATATTTTATATTTTTTATGTCATGTAATAATTATTTATTAATATTTTAACTTGTTTTGGGAGAATAGAAAACAACCCACAACCTATGCGTTTATAGCCATACGCTTGTGCTCCTGCGCAACGACGGCCAAATTTAACATAATTTAATAATGAAATAATATAATAATGTTTTTGAAAGCCTTTGATGTCACCACTAAAGCCCACGCGATAAATCACGTAAAAGTAACTTTGCAGATTTACATAAAATTTTGCATTTTAGAGGCTTGATTAGCATGCACTAAATTCATATCGGTGTTCCTTCTATGTTGCAACTTAATATGGAACGAAAAAAAAAATATTGTCCTAAATTGATCCGTCCCTTATATGATATCCTTCCTCATAAAGTTCCACGCCCCCTTAATAATCTGTGTTTGTTAATGTATGTGTTTAGTCCGCTATGTATCTATATATATAAAAGGACTTGTGCTGACTGACTGAGGTAAGACGGTTACGGCTCTGCGTTTACGGCTTCTAGGTTTACGTGCGCAGAGCCGTAACCGCTGTGCGTAGAAACGTGAAATTTGGACAGATGTTTATTTACATCTGGACATCCACTAAGAAGGGAATTTGAAAAATTTTCACCTTAAAGGGATGAAACAGGGGTTGAAAGTTTGTATGGAAAAAAGTTTTTATCTACACCGATTTTTATAAAAATTTAAATTCAGACTGTTAAAAATATTTTATTGAACACGTGTTTCGTGTTTTTTTTTGGATTCCATTCTAATAAGCGGGCGAAGCCGCGCGCGCCCTCTAGTATTATTATGTAAATATATTAAGAATAAAAAAAATAAACTATAAACTAATATTGATGTAAAATAATAGGTATTATTAACCTATGTTTATTTATTATATATATATTTTTGTCTTGTTATAAGTGACGGCAGTATTTTACTTAGATCTCTTTTAAATATGCATTTTTCTGTTGTGTAATATAATCTTTTTGTTACCGTACAACCTCTCTCGTGTTCTCCATTCAACGTGACTTTGGCGAAGTGATTTTGTGCTCAACTGGCACGCTCGGAACGCCATAATAAAAAGAACAGAACAGAACAGAACGAAAAAAAAAATACATACGTACACACATACATTAACCTTTTTAATGTATGATTTTAATCAATAACTTTTGATGAAACACACAAACAAATGAACTTTAAAGTTATTTTATACATTTAAAAGGATAAATACATGAGACTGACGTGACTCAGGGCACACGCCGCGTTGAGTTCCGACACTCTGTTGAGTGGCGATGCGGGCTTCAAAAATTTAGTGAGTGTCTTAACACTAGGTTCCCTTTGCCTACCTTATATTCGGGATACAGCGTGAAGCTGATAAAAAAATAATAATAACCACACCTAGAAGATTACTCGTAAGAGTTCAATACATTAAAAGGCAGCCCATAGGAGCCACAGATCTCTTGCTGATTGAAAAGTCGATTTAAATGCAACATTTTTCCTTACGCGCGGTGTATTTCTCAACGGGCCGTATTATTTCAGTACAAAGCCTTTGACGCAGTAAATCCACCGATATCTGGAGAATGCGACACAACGCCGCTAGCGTTCATTCATAGAACGCACTCTAAATTTCCCAACCAAAAGACCAATATCGTGGTGGAGTTTAAAACGGCGAAGATGGGGATTGGTGGAAATAAAAATGCCAAAATGAATGGAGTAGCGTCCGCAGAATCAGATAAACTATGTAGTGTGTATTTACATTTTACTTTAAAATAATGCATTTTGTCTGGCACTAGTTTATACGAATGTGGGTACTGGGTAATAATGTATTGAATTGGAATTGGACTGAAATATTGTTTTTCTATAAAAATATTTTCAAAATTTTAGCAGTGTTTTATTTTACAATATTGTGAGAGTTGTGGTTAGTATCTAACGTAGTCAAGTTTTTATTATGAAAAAAGTCAGATGGTTTGGGTAAACTATCTATAGCTATAGTACAAAAATAATTTATTGATACTTATTTGTTTTCGATAGGAGGTAGCTGAATACAATTTTACTTTACTTAACTTCACGCTTTATCCCTAGCGGAGTAGTCAGGGAAAACGGAGCGCCGAACGCTACGGTCGTTTCCTCGTTCTGGTAACAAGGCAAAGCGCGGTGTTAATTTCCTACACGCAGTGTAGGTAAAATGTAGTGAACGGAGTTTCTTAACACTAGGTTTCCTCTACCTACACTACTATGTGCGGGATACAGCGTGAAGAAAATGCGGCTTGGATTTGAATCTACAATAATTGCCCTCAGTCAGAGATGCATTAGCTGCACTACGAGGGCGTCAATGCGAAATGAATATAAGTAAAAAGTTACACAAAATTAATGTTTATTTAGTTGGAGTTTGCGAAGAAAATAAATTTTGCTACTTCTGCGGAAACTCCCACATAAACTTTCCAGCCATACTTTTGTCTACGACGTTATTGCATCGTATAGTGCACTGGAATGGTAATGGAAACGTTTATTACTGTTTGATTTACTTTTCATGTTATCTCTTTAGTAGATTCAACATTCATATTTATGAACGTTATGGCCATTTAAAATTCTATAATTTATATATTTTATTTCACATATTGTATATCGAGACCAGTCGTGCCCCAGGGTACAACAAAGGGTGTGCTTGTAAACGCGACTGCTTGTGGGTTCGATCCCCACTCGAGGAAATTAAGTATTTATTTAAATGTATATTTTCAGTTCTTTGCTCTGATGTCGAAGCAAAGCGCAGCGTTAAGTTCCACCGTTCAACACGCAATGCCTCCACAATTCAGGAAATGGAGTATCTTAACACTAGGTTTCCTCTGCCTACCCTGTTGTATGCAGGATAAATTACAAATATTACATGTAGATTTATTCCCTTTAGTAGGATTCGAATTTCTATTTATTTAAGTAAAAATGTAATTATCAATTCTACCTTCTATTTTCGACAACACAGTATAAATGTTACTGGAGGAAGGTCACGTAAAAAACACGAAGACTCCCTAGACTTAGAGTTCACGGATTTTTTATAACGATCAGGGATACGACCAGATTGATTTTAATGGGTTGTAGAGCACTCATGTGAATGTTCTCGATCCTGATCTCAGTGGTCGCAACTTCGAGTTATAGGGCTCAGAAGAGGCCTTATTGTTGCAAAAAAAGACGATAAAGAAAATAGTCAATTTTGGTACCTACATATCAAAGGGCGGCGGCGCTCAACATGTAATGCCTCCAGAACGCGGTGGAAAGTGGGGAACGGAGGGTCTTAACACTAGGTTCCCTCTGCCTACCCTAAGCTGGTACCTACATATTCAT
The DNA here is from genome assembly GCA_018249795.1 of Heliconius telesiphe telesiphe. Taxonomy (NCBI): domain Eukaryota; kingdom Metazoa; phylum Arthropoda; class Insecta; order Lepidoptera; family Nymphalidae; genus Heliconius; species Heliconius telesiphe. The sequence continues at coordinate 2,383 of DWLH01001991.1, read as the reverse complement.
AGTATAGCGTCTCCGCAAGAGAAATAAGTTGGTCTACTGGGTCTTAGTGGTTACATTTCAGAGATATCATGATGTAAATTGCTTTCTTTCTACTAGCTATCAAACTAAAATTCATTTTCCCGAGTGGGATTTGAATCACAATCTTCGCGCTCACAGTCAGAGGCTGTCACATTGCGCCACGGTGGCCTTGCTATAGTTCATTTTTTTTTTTTTTTTTTCACACACACATATATAAACCCTTGTGGTTTACATTTAAAATATTAAATAAAAAATAACTAAATGTAATTCACAGTGGTCCGTATGTAAATTCACCCGTCAATGCTAGTCTGCCTAAGAAAACATTATAGAAATTGCTGTATTTTCAGGCTACCTTTCTATCCATAGGGAAATAACTTGGATGTACAATTGATGGTTTTGAACTGAGAAAATAACATATTTTGTATTAAAATGAAAAAGACTTATATAAGATATTACAATATTTCTACCGATGCTTTGTCTGCAACATTAATAATATCTGATAAAAAGTTAATAAGAATTTATAATTTATATAATAGTCTTTGCGGCGTTGAGTTCCGCCACAAAATCTTTAATATTTGTATACCGCTGGCTGGAGTAAAACTACTTTCTTAATACTATTTGTTTGCCAAAATGTCATCTAAATAATTTCAGCTATCAATGCTTAGTTGACAAACACAAATGCGTAGTTTCCTCGTTATTTCGATATAAATGAGTATATACGAATGTATGTCCGTTCCTTTGTTCCTTTGTAACCGTTAAACACAAAGTGAAAGGATTGTGATAAATGATTGAATGATGCGCGAGTGTTACTGGATAAATTTGTTTAGTTTATGCAGTCGGGTTTTTGTTTTTGTTTTTTTTGTTTTGTTTTTTGTTTTTGGTTTTGTTTTGTTTGTTTCCCTTGTTTAATTATAAATACGTTTTTTTATTATATCGATAAAGTTAAGTCAAGTCACTATTTCTTTTTTTCAAATATAAAATTAACATTTATTTTATGTAAAAGCACGATTATTATGAAAGGTAAGTAATTATAATATAATGAATGAAATAATAATTTCTATTTCCACTTTACTAATAATATGGAAGTTAGATTAAAATTCATTTATATTCCTAAGAAGCCTTTCTAGAACTGGCGTTGTCATTAATTTTCTCATTATTCTCATAGCGGAAGATGCTGAAAATTAAATGGAGAAGTGACTGTAAATATTACTATAACTTTACATCATTATAACAATTTTGTTAGAAAGTATATATTATAGTAATAGCAATTAATTAATAATATATATATACATAATAGATTGAGTATATAATATTTTGAATAGATACTTGCCTTATTAATTTGACTATATTGGCGGAGATCGTGAGTTCATTCTTTCATTTTTTATATTTTTTTATGAGGCCAAGGGCACAAGCGTGCGACTGTAAATGTTGTTATGCAGGTTGTGGGTTTGATTCCCACTCGAGGTAATTATATATATATTTTTATTATTTTCATTTCCTCGCTTTGGTAACAAGGCAAAGGCGTTAAGAATTCAGCCTATCTTTCTTCCTATGTGGGGGATACAGTGCGAATTTAATAAAAATATACAGAGTACAGCTCCACCGTTAAGAATTCATTGCTACCAATCTTAAATCCTGGTAAAATAAACAAAATATTATTTCTAAATAAACGAGTTACGTTGGCTACAATTGGAGGGTTAAGAAAATACGATTACTATATACAAAACTTATATTAATAAAATCTTAAATTAAAATAAATATTAAATTTAAAACTATATTATATCTAAGTTTACTGCCTTCAATGTTGGAACAACAGTAATCTGTCTAAACCTAAATTAATCTAACTTAACCTACGACTTAATTACTCCACGATGGAATAATAAGTGTGGGAACAGAAGGAATTCCTTTCCCTCCGGCGCTGTTCACCCGATCTCTCCTTTGTCAGCGTTTTGTGGCGCTCGGCCGCCTATCAGACGGACATATTATAATATTAAATAAGTTTACCGCCTGTTACACCGAGCGCTATATAACAAACGTAACAACAAAAAAATATACGTTTAAAGGTACAGTATAATAAAATAAAAATTAAAATAACCTATTTAACCTACTTATAAACCTATTTTTACAACGAAACATTGTTAGTAATTACGAATAAAGTAAATTTACGAGGAGCTTTAAATAATCATTAAACATAAACGTAACGGTTTGCCATTCGAGTTCGAATGATAGCCTCAGAGATAACAGCCTCGGTTAAGTCTCAACAATCTCTTTGACGGGAAATTGTTACATTTTAGTATGGTATTAATGAATAATGGCTGTTCGCGCACATATAGTACTTTTTATGGGTAAATAAGAATTTTTATTT
>DWLH01001990.1:0-11573 GCA_018249795.1 Heliconius telesiphe telesiphe | reverse complement strand
TTCTCGAGTTCTCAATCTCAATTCTCAAAAGATGACGTGTGGAAAGGTCACGCTGAAAGCGCGCGATGACACGCACACGGTGACACGACACGTTGCCGAGGCGCTGGCGGCGAGCGGTTCCCGCCAAAACTCGGGCAGGCTGTGGCGCGAAGGCCTGCGATTGGCGCGCGGCGGCGGTGGTGGAGGTGGTGGCGGTGCGGAGGCGCGGCGCGGCGAGGCGCAAGGCCGCCGGTTTTCCCGCGAACAATGCCAAATGGTGCATTTGTCAAGGTGAGTTCGTTCACCGCCGACGCCGGCGCCGCGCCGCGCCGCTCCACGCCGCTCACTCGGTTCGCGCCAAGCGAAGGTCGACGGAAGGCAACGCGACCCGTTCCGAAGACACTCGTTATCATACACTCTTATTACATACAGGTGAACTTATTTCTGTTTTATATATTATTTTGTTATTAACGCTTTGTATTTATTATATTTTTATTGTATGTATAAGCAATAAGGTGCTGCATCATATTAGTAAACAATGGTTGGTCAATTAAATAGATTGTTATATTATATTTATGCTTAATTTTAGAATATGTTTTTTTTTAAATATTTTTATTTATTATACTCAATAAGAATGGATCAAAGAAATATATATAGAAGAATGAAAAAAGAAGAACAGTATCAAGTGCTACGCCCGGACGAACTTCCCAGATCGGCCGACACAAAGTGGTCGGTGGGATCTTCGTCCGTTTGTATCGCTTATACGTGTATTCATCACACAAAGTTTCATCTAACACACTACGAAGAAAAACAACGTGACATCAAACTCTCCTAAGAAATATAGCTAATTAAGATACTAGTTTAATGATATTATTAGTTTAGTTTTAAAGGTACTAACATCATCTGACCTGCAATTAAACAAAACCAAATCTGTAGCTGTCGTGCCATTAATAAAGTACCAAAACATTAATACGAAATAAAATTTAATTTTCCTTATAATTTGTAATTGGCAAGTCATAATTATTATATTTCTGTAAACCCATGTCAGTAACTTATTTTTGTAATATACATTATTAATTTTTGCTTTGTTTTTTTACTGCACGAATTGTAATGTCATAATAATATGTCCAATTTAAAGTAAATGTTCCTTGATGATTAAAATATGTTTATATTTTGTTATTACAATTTATGCATAGTAACTTATATTCCAGCTTTATGCAACTTCAACAAATTATATTAAATAATTTCACCTAGGTAAATAATAATTATACCTACTATATATTCTTCTACATATTATAAATATAGAAATAGTTAGTAAAATTATTTAATTAGTTATGAATAATAAATTCAAGGTCAATTTTATTATAATTTTTTTTAGAAGCAGAGATTAAGTTGCATTTTTCGATATAAGTTTTGTATAATATTCAAAATTTTATGTTTATTATTTATATAAAGAGCTAAGTTAGTTGCTATTATAAGGTCGAAAGGAATAAAGGAGGGGCCTATGCAATGGCGATAAAAGTGATATATGTACAATATTTATACACATTTATCTTAATAATAATATAATAAATAGCCCTAATAGTAATAAAACTTTATGAAGAAAGTAAAAATATTTTTGACTCAGCAAAATAGATAAATTGGTTATGTACGATTTATGTTATTACTTTATATGTAATACCGACAAGAATTTCATATATTACTTAAAAAATTATGTTGAAATAATATGTTTTGGTATCAGTTTAATAGTGACAAGCTTCAACCAACATCTTAAGAGATTATCGCTTATCTGTTGGTTCAGGAACCGTATGCAAAATTCAGTATTGCCTGGGACGGTATGTATTGTGAGAAGGTTCCTCACTCTGGAACCCTGGCCATGGATGGCCTGAATCTCTAGCGGGGCAATCAGAGAAAACGGAGCGACAAACACTACGGTCTCTACATATTTCTTTTGCCTCGTCCTCTTCGTGCCCTCCGAGGGGTCATGCTTTTTAAGTGACCTTTCTCCAGTATATGTAATACTGTGTTTTAGAAGGTCAACCGAGGTCTCCCCATACCTCTCTTACCGCTTACTTTTCTGTCATAAATCTTTTTTGTCATTCTTGTATTACTCATTCGTTCGACGTGCCTAAACCAGCCGAGCACGTTCTTCTTCATTCTCACCGTGACATCCTCCCTAGTACCTGTCATTCTGTGTATCTCTTCATTGTGGATTCGATCAGCTAAACTGACTCCTACAAAAAGATCGCATCTCCTCAGCATTTTTCTTTCTTTCTTTCTTCATCTACAATACCCAAGTTTCGTATAACAGCTTCGGTACCAACACTGCATTGTGTACAGCCAAACGTACATCTGTGTTGACGTTTTGCCGTCTTATTAATGCAGCTAAGGCTCCGTTAACCCTGTTACCGGCAGCAATACACCTTTCCACCTCCATCTCGTATCTTCCATCTCTATTGAACATACTTCCCAAATATATCACTTTATTCACTTGTTCTAATTTCTTACCATTTACAATGATCTTACATTCCGTCCTTTCTTCATTTCTTTCAAATACCAGAAGTTTAATTTTATTCTCATTTAGGCTTAGACCATTACGTTAACAACCTTCTTTCAGAGTGGTGACTAATGTCTGCAACTCGCATTCTGATGATGTAATGTACAGTAGGCAATTCACATTCAGGTCACCTACTTTCACTCCCATGTCATTTTGTTTCACTACTTGGGGACAGCTATCCAAATATAAATTGAACAACCAAGCTGACATGACGCATCCTTGTTTAACACCCGATTAGATGTCATACCAAGGCTGTATACAGCCGAGCCAAAGAGATTATACAGCCTGCAGCAAGGGTCCGCTCACATTTTACCGTGGTAGTCCGCTTACATTGTATCGTAGTATGTCTCCCATAATTTCGCTCTCACAAAACGCCTGTCAAACGCCTTTTTCGAATCCACAAAAGCACAGAAAACTTTTCGGATAACGGCCAAAAATCTTTTCGTGACCATGTGGAGAGAAAAATTCTGAGCCACGGAGGCTTTAGACCTGGAAGAGGGTGTACCCGTAGGCTCCCCATAACAGCCTTTATTAACAGACCTCTCTGGCATTCTTCTCGCTAACATTTTAGCATAAACTTTACTACCCAAGCTAATCAAACTGATAGCCCTATGGCTTGCGCAGTCTATCTGTGAACCTTTGCCTTTATATAAAGACACGATGACTGGACCTCGCCAATCTTCTGGCACCTCTCCTGATTTCCAGCATAAATTGCACAAAAACCAGATCAAGTACAAGACGCGTGGCCCATCATATTTTGTCATCTCGGCAGTAACTCCATCTGCTCCCACTGCCTTACCACATTTCAGACTTCTTATTGCAAACTCAACTCTTTTAAATTGATTTCACCATCAGCTACATCAAGACAACGTTTCGCTGTTACTTGGGACTGAGGCATCATCACATTCATACATCTCCTAGTAAAATTCCACCCATCAGTGCAAAACGTGTGGTTGTTCAGTTAAAAATTTACCGTCCTTCGAAAGCACCCCTTTCACCCTTTTCAGGTTAGCGTTGCTCGAGAAACACTAACTTTTCGCCAGAAAAGCTTCGTGTTTTCCCTGAAGTTGTTCGTGGAGTTCGTACTTTCGTTCGAGTTTTAATTCGAGTTTGGTGCTTTCGCAGCTTATACTCTTTGTTTTTTATCTCTCTCATACTTTAATCCTTACCCGAGGCTTTGTAATCCTGCCATGCCTTCTTCTTTCTTTCTACAGCATCTTGCACTTCATCATCTTACCAATTATAGCGTTTTTTTGCTAAAGCCTCTATTTCCTTTACCACATACCCCTATCACTGCTTCCTTCATACAATCCATGAGGTTCTGCGAGCATACTTCAACATTTCCATTTCCAGATTCACTACTGTCTAGCTTTTTTCTTGATATTCCTCTCTAATCGGTGAATCTTGAAGCTTCCTTATGTGGTAATTCGAAGTTTGGACACCTCGTGTAGCTGCGCCATCCTGCAAACAGACCTCTTATTCTAGCAAGAATAGATCGACTTCTAAACACTCGCGTGTCCATTACTTGGCTTTGAATATGCTGATCCACTAGGAATGAATCAATCATACTTTTCCCTTCAACTCGCTCCCAAATATACATGTGCTGACTCCATCTCCAAAGCATTCATCTTTCTTCTGTAATACCCACGTTACGCTGCCGTATAACAGCGTTAGTATCAACAATCGTCATCAACGTGCAACAGTGCTAACGTTTCGCTGTCTCATCAATGCAGCTAAGGCACCGTTAACGCTGTTACCGGTAGCAATACGCCTTTCCGCATCAATCTCGTATCTTTCAGCTTTATTGAACATATTTACCAAATATACCACTTCTGTCACTTGTTCTATTATCTTACCACTTACACTGATCTTGCATTTCGTATTTTCTTCAGTTCTTTTAAATTTACTTTATAAAATTTATAATAATTATAATTTCAATATCAACATCATATTTGGTTCGCTTTTAATAAAAACTATTAGTTATGCAACTTTAAAATAAAAGTGACGTAATCAAAAATTCACAGACTATAAGCCTATTCTTAGGAATATAAAAAAAATATTATGTGAACTAGTAGCTCTAACCTAGTAAAATAAGTAAAAACCCATTCTGAAATTTTATGTTAATTTCCCACAAATTACAAAAAAAATAGTTAATTTAGGTTAGTTATTACTTTATTACATCTTTTCCATATGTAAAACCAAAAATATACATAAATGTTACAGACAATTTTGACACATATTTTGCAAGATATAGCAACGTTGATGAAATAAATATATTCGTAATATTATTAAAATATAATCAACCTTATAAAAAGCAACTTAACATTTTTTCTTGTGGCTTCATGGCGGGAACTGAAAACAACTTAAATAAAATAATTCTCCAGAGTGGAAATTGAACACACAACCGTCGCAGTTATAATCAAGTTTTTCCACTTATATGCTAGTACTTATTATTAATATTATTAATAATGTTCTTATATTATTAATAATAAGTAGCTTATGACTTAGTATTGTAAATAGATTAAATGTCATCGAATGATTCAAATGTTTAAAACAACACAGTAATTAAACTTCTGTGTAAGTAGAGATTAATGCCAAATAGAACTACGTGGGTCGAACTCTGCATTCTGAATGCGTTACTAGTTCTAGTAGGTGTTAGTGATTAATAAGTTAAAAATAAAAGTAAAATAAATATTGTTATTGTCACTGTTCGTAAAAATATAAAATTCCGGCTAAGGTTTTTTTTTAATATATTATTTTATATTAATTCTGTAGTCTTGGTTAGTCTACACTAAGATCATAATATCTTATTAGTTAATTAGTTATTACTAAAATTTAAACGATTCGCAAAACTACTATATATAAAAATAGAACTTAGTGTTAAGACACTCTGTTTTCTACTTTCCGCCGAATTCTGGAGGCTGGTCTAAATTTAAATTTAATAATATTAATATCCATTTATATTAAATTATAAGTAATTAAATCACAAAAACAACTTATGGCAACGCCTCACCAGCATCATTTTATAAAGTAATTTGTATAAACTAACTTTCAGGCCGGTCGTGGCGCAGAGGCTCAAAGTGTGACTGTAAAATCGACTGGTTGTGGGTTCGATCCCCACTCGAGGAAGTGAAATATTTATTAACATTTATATTTTCATTTCTTCGCTCTGGTGTCGAGGCAAAGCGTGGCGTTGAGTTCCGCCACTCAGCACGCAATGCCTCTAGAATTCGGTGGAAAGTGGGGAACGGAGTGTCTTAACACTAGGTTCCCTCTGCCTACCCTGCTGTGTGCGGGATACAACGTGAAGCTGATTTTAATTTATAAACTAAAACTAACCACAAGCTTCTTATACCCTATTCATTTTGGCATGAGACAAAATGTAAGCACAAAAGTACTAAAAGTTTTATGTAACTTTTTAACTTCCATTTAATTTGGTCCATCCAGGTTTACTCATGTTTTAAAATATTAATAAAATAATATAAGAAAAACAAAATATTCAGAAAACATCTTTCCACTTAACAAAACAAGAAACTTAATAAAAACAATGGATTCACTAGCAGTACTGTCTGGCGAATATAATCGAACCGATGACAAAATATCAATTTATAATGTAAAAAAACCTGTGCTTTTTAATTTATTATAAGTTGTTTTCTTTTTATAGTATTAAAATGCTTTTCAAGTTTGAGAACAAGTTGGCTTTTGGGTGTTTTTACATGTCAAGCATTTAATTATTGTTATAAAAATAAATATTTTTTTAACACAAAAAACCGACTTCAAACAACGAAAGTCAAAAGTCAAGCTAATGCTACAACAACCTTACTACAATATCAAACTACTAAGCCTGTTTGTTTTACTTGGCACTGACTTCAGAGTTATAAAATCTTTTTTTAATTATTTTTGTTTAACAATATCAAAGTAGGTTTTACTTTATGTAATTTTTTTTTTTAATTGTTAGTTTGTTGTTTCAAGTCAGTTTTTTTTTGTTAAAAATTAATTAATTTTACGATTTTAAGTGATGGGTAGACCTTAAAAGGTTGCTTCTCAAACGAGTATGTAGTAGTTGTCCTATGTAAAACTTCAATCTTTATTAGGTATTATTTGAAAGAATATTGACAAGAACATACATAGAAAATATTCAGGCGAATTGGGAACCTCTCCCTTTTTTGAAGTTGGTTGAAAAGAAATTTTAACAATGTTTTACCTTGTAACTATTACAGTATAATAATATTTTTTACCAAAAATAAAAAACAAACTTGTTCAATATCAATCGGATCGCATAATTAGAACCTAACCAAACTTTCACCAAACTATCCTTGAAGTGTATAATTTCAAATAATAAAAGAATAATCGGAATTGGTTGGCGTGATATTGAGTTATTCGTCCATTTGTCGCGAACATACTTAATAAAAATTTAAGACATATAATTTTCTCACGTATATGTACATAGATACCATTGACAGAAATGGACCAAGAAAATCTTTTTTCGGTTTATTTACGTTTTATCTCATGCCTTCGTGAATATAGTATAATTTTATATGTATTTTGAGTACATAGCCTTGCCGCACCTTACATAAGAATCGTAACACATATTGTTACTATAGCAAAATATTTTTTATTCATAAAATTAAACCTCTTTACGTACCTAATTACATATTCTTTTTCTTTCAGCTTCACGCAATATCCCGCACACAGCAGGGTAAGCAAAGGGAGCCTGGGAACCTAATGTTAAGACACTATGTTCCTATTAAACTTCCTTTTCCCACTTTCTACCGAATTCTGGAAGCATTGCCTGAATATATATTACAAATTGTGTTCCACGGTACAAAAGTATCTTTATTTTAAAGGTCTACTTTAACTTTACGAGCTTTAGCACTCCTAGTATTTAGTATGCATTTATATTCTTATTTAGAGGGCAGTGACTGTAAACGCAACAGGTAGTGGGTTCGATCCCACTAGGGGAAATGAAATACTTATTTAAATTCCCATCCTACTCTACTCTCCTACTCTGCTATGAGCGGGATACCACGTGAAGGTGATTATTTATAAATGTTTCAAGTGATAGGCAATTGCCACTTTCGTTTATAAAAAACACACATACATTGTAGTCGCAGCAAGATTTTACTAAAATTCTAGTTCTTACAACAAAAGTTTATATCATATATTTATAATTATTTCTCAAATAATTTAAAAATAGTAAAATTATTTTTGATTTGATCTATTATACATTTTAGTATTGTTTGTTATTTGTAATAAATTATGTTCTATTTTTTATCTTATTTAAATAAAAATAATAATTATAATTGATGTTTTTATTCCTTGATTTATCATTCCCACCTTGATTCCTAACCCGACAGCATCCTGCAGTCCTGTCTCGGCACAGCGTCCGACTGTAATGCAACGGTTGTGAACGGTCCCACTTGGAGGATGAAATTTTATTCCCTTGCTCTGGTAAAAAGAAATAACGCGGCGTTGAGTTCCGCCACTCAACACGCATTGTCTAAAATGATGAACTCAGTGTCTAACACTAGGCTCCCTCTGCCTACCTGCTATACGCCGTATACAGCATGCTAAGCCACAAGAGACTTCATACAAAAATGTTGCAAAAACTTTTAGTCAGTCAAGTATTATAACAAAGCAATTATGTCATTATTGTAAATTCGATTTTTATGAATGATTATATATTTTATAGTAAAGTTAACAATTACACAAGTTAAAATTTTTTCTGTAAAATTAAAGGAAAAAGAAAAAACCTTTTTTTTTAAACAAATCAATATTATTTCCAATAAATTTATCATCAGTACATCCACATTGAATGCATTATTATTTATACCATAAAATACAACATAAAAATCTTCGACACCAAAAAAACTAAACATAGGGCTAAAATACGAGCTATTTACAATAAGGTGGTTTAAACACAAAATAAAACATTGAACGTAACAAAAATCAGTGCAACAATAAAATAATAAATATTTCTTTATAAGATAGTGATTCAACGTGGTATAGTTACGGTTAATCTAAAGATATAATTAATTTGTTAGTTATACACGTTTTATAAAATTACCTATCGACCTTCACGTGAAGCGAAGCGATTTCGAGACCAACGCAATTTGAAGCCGTAACAGTTTCGCTTTACAAGTCGCCAATCAAAAGAGCCCCAAAACAAACAACGAGGAACGTTTCGCATCTTATATTGAACCGTAGTATAAGAAATTCTATATAAAAATTACTTCTTAATCTTTTAATTTTACTAACTTAAAATTAAATTATGTAGTTTTTATATAAATTTGATCATAATTAAGGAATAATATCCAGAACAATAGTGAATAAATTAGAATTTCTTCATACATACAATACAATGTAAGATACGACTGGAGTAATCCGGAATCCAAAAGAAGCGTGAGCATTGCTACTTCAAATAATCTCCCATTATAATATGCAACAGTATCAAAATCTACGAAACCCTTAAAGTGTATCAGTGCGTAGTTGAATAAATAAATATGTAGGCTCCATTACCCATAAATCACGAAGAATCCTCCTAAAGCTCAGTTCGATTTTAGCTAAACTTAAGCAGACTAATACATAGATATTTATAATTTCGTTATTTAAACTATAGTTATGTCATTTAGACTATAGTATTTAAAGTTTTAAGAGGCGCCAAAAATAATGTCATGTAACCAAGTCGTTTAAGACTAGAAAAATGCCGAAATATTAGAAAATCCGTGAAGTAAAATCGATACAACACAACAGCCTGAGCGTAACCTACACAAGTGATATGTGTCGAAAGCGAAGCGATGCGATGCGATACTCAGCAACTGAGCTGCGGTCCAGCGATCAGCAATAACGTTATACACAACTTATATATTCAGAAACTATTTGTTCCTCTTTAATAGAACGCAACAGCAGCAAAAATTCGAGAGAACAAGTTTTTTATTTTAAATATAAATTTGTAACAATGAACACACTATCAAGTTTCGATTTAAAATATTTAAAGAGAGAGAAATCGATTTCATGTTCTCAGATAGCATCCTTTAATTTTGCTCTCACGATTACAACACAAGACAGTCGTTAGGCCTTAACATTAAAAATGTACAATTTTTATTATGGCAGATATCAACAACAAATTTATATTTATTTATCAATAGGATACTGACACTTTTTACACAAACAACACTAGTATCTTACATGCGTTAACAACGTGCATCGCCTTTACTTTCAATGGCACTTGCGAGCCCCGCGACGTCCCGAGCCGCCGCCGCCGTCGCCGCCCACTCGGCGCACACCGACTCTCCTCAAATATCTATATCGTACAGTAAATTTTATATATTCTCTAAATTATTCTATTTCATAAAAACGTTGAACGTTCGGCGAGGCCCACGTGAGAGACAACTCGGCGCGGCGCTGCTTCTCACGAGCCGATATAATAGTTCTTTAAAAAAGATAGAAGAGTGAGCAAAGAGTGTGGGGGTGTCCCCTCGCGCGGGGGCTATGCGTAGCCGGGTGGGTCCCAGGTGGCCGTCAATCAGGAGACGTAGGGCAGGAGGTAGTAGAGCAGGCAGGCGAGCAGCAGCGGCACGGCGAGCGCCAGCTCCACGCGCAGGTGCCGGCCGCGCCCGCAGCACGCGGCCAGCTGCGCCGCGAGCCGGTCGCGCTCGCCGCACACCTCCACGAGGCGCTCCTTGGCGCGCACCAGCTCCTCCTCCTCCACGAGCACGTGCAGCGTGCCGTTCTGCGTCACGTGCAGCCGCTCCTCGTCGTCGAGGCGCACGTACTCGCTCACCACGCTGCGGTTGACCTCGGTGGTGGTGGCGGTGGTGGCGCCCGAGTCGGTCTCGGTCTCGTCGTCGTCGTCGTAGTCGAGGCGGAACATCTCGTCGATGTCGGCGGAGATCTGGCGCGCGTCCGCGTCGGCGGAGAGGTCCTCGAGCGAGGGCGTGGTCTCGACGGCGCGGTCGGCGGTGGGGGTGGGGGTGGGGGGCGCGGCCTGCAGGCGCTCGAGGGCGCGGTCGCGCGCCAGCAGGTCGGCGCGCAGCTTGCCGACGACGGCGGTGAGGTCGTCGAGGTCGGCGCGCGTGGGCCGGAAGGCGAGCTCGGCCTGCATGTCCGCGGCGTGGGACGCCAGCCGCTGCATCTCCGCCACGTTGGCCTCGTCCGCCGCAGTGGCCCGCGCGAGCTGGTCCTGCAGGTCGGCGAGGCGCGCGCGGCAGGCGGCGGCGTCGTCGAGGTCGGGCGGCGCGCGCTCCTCCTGCGCGGCCAGCAGCTCGTCGCGCACGGCGCGCAGCTGCTCGGCCTCGACGGCGGCGGCGCCCACGCGCGCCCGCAGCGCCTTGATCTCCTCGTTGAGGCCCGCCATCACGCGCAGGATGTTCGCGTACTCCACGTTCGCTTTGCTCTGTTTGTATAACCGAGCGTTGTACTTATAGTTTTTCATAAAAAAAAATACTTTAGTGTACCTTTTATTCATTACATTTTTTTATATTAAATTTATTTTTGATAGAGGATTTTATATATGACAATTAGATAATAAATAAAATGTTTCACATCAATTAGCGTTTTATTTATTTTATATATTAAGTTTTAAATGAATGTTTTATGTGTAACAAGCAAAAAGTATAGTATACTCATATTAAACCTTACTAAACTTAACATGCTTTTTTTTAATGTAGAAAATCAGAAGTAACTAAATGTGAAAGCGACGGTTGTGAGTTTGATTCCCGCTTGGGGAAATAAATTATTTTCGTTTCTTCGCTTTGGTGACAAGACATCAACACGTAATATCTCGAAAATTCTGTATAAAATGTGAAAAAGCGTGATTTAATAATATACTCCCTCTTTATTCTATCTTGCTATATGTGCAATACAGTGTGAAGATAAAATTTAACATTTCAATAATAAAAACCAAAAATCCTCCTCCCTTAGTTACCTCCCGTAGTGATTTTTTTCTACATGACATGTTATTTCAATAAACATTAGTATTTAAAAATATACAAACTGGTGACTCTTCTTTGATGTCTGGCTCGCTGTAAGTTGAGTT
>DWLH01001989.1:0-11574 GCA_018249795.1 Heliconius telesiphe telesiphe | reverse complement strand
TGTTACATTTACAGACTATTTACATTATTGTGGCTGGTCGCAGTGAATTTATTACTGTAAGTTAAATTCCCGTATGTGTCTCCATATTAAAAATATATCTCTATCATTTTATTAAAATTTTCACAAAACGTGTTTTTTTAAGTACTCTTATGATGGTTAGATCAAAAAACTTGAATTTTAAATATTTAGGCAGTTCTCCTAAAATTGTTATTATTAACCAAAAATTATGTATTTTTAAAATCAGTGTGTAAAGCTGAAATTTTGCTGTGAGATATAAGCTTGGACATTATAATGCACGTTTATTTTAGTTGTAACTACCCTAACCTACCCTACCCTATTTATAAAAAAAAATGTAATTCGTAAAAAATGTGTTAATACGGACAATGACAATTAGTGTAGAATAATGATAAGCAACTGAAGGAAAATGATGCTGTGGTACCAACAATGATATTATATATGTAAAGAATTGAAATTAAATACTTACTTACTTAACTTTACGCTGTATTACTAGTGGTAAAGTTAGAGAACGGAACGCCAAACGCTACGGTCTCTACACACCTCTTTCACATCATCAACTTTTCATACATGACCTTCCTCCAGTATCTTTGATGCTATATTTTCGAAGGTCAACTGAGATCTCCCCTACTTTTGTTACCGCTCCCTCTTTCTTCATAAATCTTTTTTGCTATGCCTTCATCACCAATCCATTCGCACGTTCTTCTTCATTCTCACCGTGAAAAGTATGATTGACTTATTCCTAGCGGATCAGTATATTTAAGGTTAAGTTTTGGCCACGCGAGTGCTTAGGTTGCTGTCCTGGGAACAGACCAATATGTAGTCGTTGCTAGCCTGAGGCAGCCGCACGAGACGTCCAAACTTGGAGTCGAATTATCATATAAGAAGCTGGAAGTTTTAAGATCCAACGACCAAATAGGAATAAGTGCTTCCAAAATATTAGACACATTTGAAACAGAAAATAGAAATGTTGAAGTATACTCTGCCATTATATTTAAGAATTATATGAGAAAAGCAGCGACAGAAATATAGTGGTAAATGAAAAGGCTTGAGTATATATATAATATGATGATAAAGTGAAAGATACTGTAGAGAAAAAGAAGCATGGTAATATCAAAAGGCCTCAGATAAATCCTTTTAAAAAAGAAAAAGGATAAGCTACAAAGGCACCAAATGAAAATACTGATAAAGATGAATCGTGAAAGTTCTGAGAAAGAAAAATGTTAACGAGCAACATTTCTAACGAAATTTTAGTGAACTTCGAATTTTAGGTTGCTTACTAATTTGCCACACGTTTTACAGCAGTGAGCAGGTCGCAGGAGGTCCTAAACCAAGAAGTTTTTTTTAGCATTTGTAAAATACGAAAAGATGTTTGGGTGTAAGATATTTTTTGAGATTGCCTTGGTACAATACAAAGGTTCGCTTATAGAAATCACTCAACCTGTGCGCGAGAAAGACAAGGCACGTTTCATGTATTCAATAAGGTTGTACCATGTCAACTTGGCAGCATGAAGTGGGAGTGAGAAAACTTCTTTCTCAAGGAAAGTCCTCTCTCAGAGAAGGACCAGAGTCTGTTCTTGCATTTGAAAGAAATGAATAAAAGACGCACAGACGTATTGCTGCCGGTGATAGAATTAATGGTGCCTTAGATGCATTGATGAGACCGTGAAATGACAGAATAGTTGCACGTTTGGGTACACAATGCAATGCTAACGACCGACGCTGATATACGGCAGTAAAACGCAGGTGTTGCAGAAGAAGAATAAAAGAAACGTAAGACATGTAACATTAAATCTCTCGTAACTAGTTGTGTAAAATGTCCTGAATTGTATGGGTTGCCGAAAACACAATATTTTGTTTGTGGGCTGAAAGATTTTAAGCTAGCTAACAAAGAAACCATACGCACACACTTCAATAGTGAATCTTTACACCATCCTACACATTTTTCTACCATTGAACAAGATGCCTGTTCCCCTCTAATTCGAAACCAGAGTGAAGAAGAATATCCTGGAGTAAGGGTTGAATCTACAACCAGCCAAGTTTACAGTCACACTTTGTGCCCCTGTGCCATGATTGGTCTTTAAATAATTGATATAAATTATGTAATATTAAGTATTAGTATCTAAAATCGGCTTAGCTGTTTTATTAAACGTTTATTTTACAACATTAGTCAAATTTAATTTATTAATTTACTACTACTTAAACAGATGAAATGATTAAATAACCGACATTGATAAGTATTTATTTAATCCTCATAGAAATATGATCACTTTTTTGTACACTGTTTATTTTCGAGAATTAATTTGATAAAAAAATAATTATAATAAGATAAAAATTACAATGACATATTATATCGTGAATTTTTATATTAATATTATAGAATTATATAAGATAATTATAGAATTATGTAATAAGGATATTTAATATTTATAGTATTTTTTTGTTTAATAAGTAAGTAGGTAGCTATATGAATAGTTATTACAAAGTATGAAAAGAAAGCATATTTTAATTCTTATATAATGTGAAAAACTACCAATATTATGTTTTTTACCTGACTATTACTATATAGACGAATGTTCGAAAAATATTCAAAATGTTTAAAATTACACTATAATACCACATTAGTATCGACATTGCAATGTTGATAGTAATTGAAAAATAGTAACACTGCCGGAATACCTTTGTATGCAATGCTTAAAGCTGTTTTTTTACACAATATAGAATAATATATTCTATAGAGGGTCACACGTTCGTTTTATTTTTTCTCAATAAAGCTTCACGCTGTGTACAATAATACCTACCTAATTTTATTCTTTAGAGCTTATTCTTTACCAAGATGGTGGCTCAGTTCTCGCATTTAGGTATCTGATATTCTAAGAATATGTGCCATAAAAATTAAGCCATATTTGATAATATATCGATTTACATAATATTAATACAAAATATGCGAAAGAAAGGGAGAAACGCAGTTATATTGCATTATTATTACTTTTTTCGTGGTTCAAACGTCTTAAAAAAATTGCATTCAATACCTTTGTTTTAATTACACTTCAACACCACGACTTTTTTTTATATATTCTTTTATATACACTCTATCTACATGATAGACATCACCGCGCAATCTAAACACACTATTCACTTTTATAAATTGTAAATTCACAATCAGAATTTATTTTCCAAATACTTCTTCTTATTTGTCGTGTTCTTCTTTACTGAAGGTTATGCCCGTTCTGGTAGGTCTTGGTGGAAAAGCAAACAAGATGCTTCCATGCCTCCCTGTTTTCTGCTTGCCTTGATACGCTAATCATGGAGAGTTCAGTAATTTCTTCGACGGCGTCGGACCTTCGGCAAGGTGATCGGCCGCTACGGTCTACTTTGCCAACAACAATAAGTTTGTCGCGATTTTCAGACTGCCTTCAAGCTATGTGGCCAAAGTATGAAAGTATTCGTTGGTAACAGGTAATGGATAGTCTGACTTGGATTTTCAGCTGTCTGAGGATTGATTTATTAGTTCTTTTTGCTGTCCATGGTATTCACAGCATTCTTCTCCAGCACCATATCTCACAGGCGTTGATTTTCCTCCTATCCACGGCACGGATCGTCCAGGACTTTGACGCATATAAGAAAACCGAGAAGACAAGGGTTCGTACGAGTCTTACTTTGGTGACATGGGAATCATCGAATCGTCGAATTCGTCGTCGAATTTCCTGCATGCTCCCTCCCTGATCGATTATCATAGAACCAAGATATACGATTTTTTTTACTATCTCCAGACTCGGCATTAAACCATCCTAATATAGGTTTACGATCAAACTAAGATGCTATGTGATATGATCGGAATTAATAAGGACTCTTTCCAGTCACTTGGCGACCTGCTTGTTCTCCAGATCTGGTTGCATAGATCTAGCAACATCTTCACACCCGTATCTCCAAAATTTTTCAATTCTTCAGCGAAATTGTATCTTTGCCGGCTGATTTACTTGTTTTAAGTTTTAGCAAGGCATTTCTAATCTCTGCTTTAACAATCACGGGCTCCACATTGTAGTGATTCGCTAGATCGCTCTCACGTAATAATCTATCGTCAGCGTAGAGACTTTCACAGTAACATCGCCACCTTTCAATGACGGTATCAATATCTGTTATTTGGCTTCCATTCGCGTCTTCGATGGCCCACGTTTTTGCCTTGATGTGTCGAGTAATACTTTTCACTTTCACAAGAAATAAATGATTTGTGTGCATGTGCTGGGTGTGATCTTCAATATCCTGACAAATGGAATTCAGGTGTTGATTGTAGTCTCTGCGACACAGGGGTTGGACTTGAGCTGACATGATCTTGTATTCGGCGTGAGCCGGATCTCGTTTGTAGTTCCTTTCTGTCTTTGATAGCCTTCCATGTTTCTTCTGTAATCCATGACATTCGGGGAGAATCAGGCTTACCCTCTTGTATCTCCGACCGAACTGAGCAAAAATTTTTTTTGACTGCTGCCTAGTTTGTGTCAACGTATCCATTTAAATCCAATGTCAACCCAGATGTCATTTCTCAAATTTCTCTCTGAATGCCGAAAGTTTCTGTAATGACAGGGGTCTGTGAGGTTTTATCACTGACGTACCACACTGCTTCAGCCTTATACACATATCCGCAATTAAAAGCTTGTGGTCACTTCCACAATCAGCCCCGGAGCAGGTTTTGGTATTACTAATGCAGGATCTCCATTGTTTCGCAATCGCAATGTAATCTCTTTGATTTCTGCATCGGTCTCCGGGTATTACCCAAGTGTAAAGCCTTCTTGGATGGTTCTTGAAGCAGGTGTTCCTAATTGTGAGGGAGTTTTCGATACAGGATTGAAACCACATGTCACCTCGATCATTCCTCTCTCCCAAACCATATTTTCCAGCAACATCTCTCAGATGATCGTCCAGAAACGTTGACCCGATTTTGGCATTCAGGTCACCCATAAGCAAAGTGGTATCTCTCTTGGGAAGGCTAAGTGTGTCTTCAAGTTTTTGGTAAAAGACTTCAATGTCAACTTCTGATGACGCGGCTGTTGGTGCGTATACAACCACCAGATTTATGCGGTATAGCTTTGAATTTATTCCCATTGTCATGATTCGATCGCTTACAGGATTGTATCCTAGGATAGAATTGCTGATGTAATACGCTATAGACAGTGCAATTTCATTCGTACTCTCATTATCTGGGCTGGAGAAATAAAGAGTATGACCGGATGGAGTGTTGTAAAAGCCTGAGCCTCTTAAATGGATTTCTGTTAGATCCAATATATCAACATTGTATGCTTTTTGTTCTTCTCCTATAATATCTACTTTCGCTGGTTAAATCATACCTCTGACGTTTCATGTCCCTAACCTGATTTTTCTTCGCAGCTGTGGTCGCGTCATATTTTGCATTAAGTTGGTATTAGTAACATTTGTCTCAAACTGAACCTGGCGGGTCATTACAGTGCTGCCAGTAGCATATTTCACACCATGTGACCTGGAATCGACATGGCCCCGGGTGGTAGCCGGATTGCATGCCATTGTTCTACTTTTTTCTTGACTTTTCATAACGGGTTTCTTGGGAAGGGTAGTGCAGTTCCCCTTGCCTTCTGCACCACTGTGTTGTTAGTTTTTTTTTCTTTTTGTTTTTTTTTGTCAAGACGTCCTGCTGCCAGCGCCTGACGTCCAGATTAGGTAATTTCGTGTCCGGACCCCCAATTCTCCCAGCTGCTTATCGACCTACCTCTTCAGAGGGGTTGGTTACCATAATCTCGATGTAGGTTGCTCGATGTAACAGAGTTCACCACGTGTAGGATGGGAGTAGAGTTGACTAGGAGAGGCCAGTGACTGTTCTTCAATAGCAGTCATATATTGCGCATCACTCGCCCTTGAACTATCATGAATATTAGGATGAAACAAAAAAAAATATTCCAGACCTTAGGCTATCACAATGCCAAAATTCATCCATTTCTGTGCGGTAGTTTATGCGTGATTGGCGAACAAACAAACAAACAGACAAGAATTCATCTAAAGTGGTTTTTTAGCTTGTACAATCGATATATTTACCAATTTAATTTTAATTTTTTTATATATTTCATGTACAGAATTGACTTTTCCATCCTTTTATATAAAGAGATTATTTAAAACAAGGAAGGTCAATAAACAGTTTTTTAGTGTAACATTAATATTAAACAACAACATTGGGGATATTAATAAAATAAAATAGTGGAAATATACTTGTCAGGACTAGGTAAAATGGCGATATATACAATAATTACTATTTTTAACAATAAAAACAGAGTTCACCCAGATCCCATAATCAGAACCTAACCAAATTCTTATCAAACTACCCTTGAAGTGTATCCTATCCAATAAAAAAAAAAAATCGAAATCTATTGGCGTGATACTGAGTTATTCGTCAATTTGTTCATATTATGTGTTTTTCTTGTAGATAACATTGTCAGAAATGGACATATGGTCCAATAGGAGCTGAAAATAGTCGTAATGATTGTGGGTTCGATTCCCACTTAGGGGAATGAAATATGAATTATTTCCATTTTAAGAAAAGGATGAAAACGTGACAATAAAAACGATTGTTGGTTGATGTTGATTTCATCTTTACATAGTTTTCTCTATGTCAATAAGCCCTATTACATGATATTTTTCTTTATAAGGCAGTTCGCGCATTTCGTGTTCTATTCTTACAGTCAACCCGAATAAGAAAAAATAATTCAAATTATGGCAATCTTTGCTTGCGGTAGTTATTTTACAGACAACTTTATTTTATAGTGTTGAAAAAGAATAAACTTTAATTTCATATACATTTATATAATTCACTTAAAAACCCATGACTGCAAATAATAATTAACATTAAGGGGCCTGTTTAAACCTGGCAACCCAGGCACTTGACTTTTTTTTGAGATTCCTTATGGGATTTTCTTTTAAATGATGTTGGAGACATGTGAGTGCAATTCATCAACAAAAACTAATTACCATAAATTTTAATAAAGCTGGTTGCGGTACAATTTTTCTAGTCAACCCTGGTGTAATCTATTCTACTATCGTATATGATACCTGCAGATTTAGTTCGTAATTCAGTGTACTTAGGTAAGTATTAAATAACTAATTCAGTAATTTAAGCGGGCGAAGCCGCGTACGGATCGCTAGTTATAATTATTAAATATAGCTACGTTATACCTACTCTCATACAATACAATCTTATGACACGTATGAATATTTTATTTTTTATTTATTTATTTATTTTATTTCAAACATGTGTCCATATTTTGTTAGTATTACAATACAACCTTAAAAAACCTAATGTTAGTAAATAATAAAAGTAAACAAAGGGAAAAGAAAAATAAAAACATTCCGTAGCCGTACCCAGTGGCGCAGAATTTTCGAGTCCCAGCGGTCAGCCAGTGCAGACAGAATGCCTTTCGAACTAGTTCGTAACCTCTGGAGCGTAGATGCACTCCTTTTACGAATAATAGCGTGAAAGTCATCAACACGGCTCTCAGCAAACATTTCGGAGGCACTACAATAGCGCGGTAACCCAAACAGCGCTCTGAATGCATTGTTAAGCTGGACTTTCAGGGCGCCGCACGCACGCTGCGTATACCTAACCCAAAGGCTGCAGGTGTAGAAGGATTGACAATAAGCCTTGAACAATGTTACCTTTACACGATCAGTACACCGTGCAAACCTTCGGGCCAGCATGTTACACGCTGGCACACGGCCAGCGAGGGCCAGCGAGAGGCCCTGCGCTCTCTCTAAGTCCACGTCATCGCTGAGGCAGTCTGAAACCCAGTGATCCAGACACTTAAATCGCTCTACTCTTAGGTGGCTGAGCAATACCATATCGTCAGCGTAATTGATATTATTTACGCAGACGCCTTCCACATGACAACCGATATTGCTACATCCAAGATTACCCAGCATTCCATTCATGTAGAGGTTAAATAGACGATGCGACGACAGGCCCCCTTGTCTCACCCCGCACTCCAACCCTTACATTTCCGAGTGCTTGCCTTCCCATTTTACCACATTACGTTGATTGTGTTACCAATATTGCAAGACAGATGTAACCTCGCAGGGTACATCCGTCTCCTCCCTTAGTTTCTACCATAGTACATCATAGGATATAGTATCAAAAGCCCTAGATAAATCCAGAAAACAGGCGTATACAGGAGTTTTTCTAGCTGTATAGTACTGTACAGCTATTGCTGTTGAGGCAAAGGATGGCACTCTCTGTAGAAAGACCGGGTCTTAAACCAAATTGAGAATCCCCCCTCCAACTGTCTATCAAGCAGACTGTCCTATACTTTAGCTATTACATTTGCTAGTGCGATCGGTCTATAGTTCGTAACTTCGAATGCATCTCCTGTTTTAAAATTAAAAAATTAAACTAGCTTCACGCTGTATCCCGCACACAGCAGGGTAGGCAGAGGGAACCTAGTGTCAAGACACTCCGTTCCCCACTTTCTGCCTAATTTTGTAGGAATTGCGTGTTGAGTGGCAGAACTCAACGCCGCGCTTTGCCTCGACACCAGAGCGATGAAATGGAAATATAAATTTAAGTAAATATTTCATCTCCTCGAGTCCCCACTCGAGGAGATGAAATATTTACTTAAATTTATATTTCCAACCCACAACCCACAACCAGTCGGTTTTACAGTCACACTTTGTGCCACTGCGCCACGACTGGCCTCAATCTCCTGTTTTATTTTTCAATATTGGTACTAATACAGTGTACATTTGATCCTTCGGCAGGTAGGGCATGACTCAAACACAAGTTAAAAAATATAGCGAGAACTCTCGCCAAGTCAGCTCCTGCATACTTCAGATGCTCAACACTCAGCCCATCGTGACCGGGTGACTTACCTCGTACCATTCGACTTACGACTCTGTTTATATCGCCAGCCGAGAATCTGACGCCCACTAACTTCTGTTGCTCAGTGTTGAGCATCTGAACACCAGTGCTGCTCGGTGATTCAACCTTAAAATGTTTTCTAAAGAGGTTTGCTATATTGCGGGGTTCGTGAATACCGGCAACGCTCGCAGGGGGGCCATTCGATTTTGGGTTTAATTTATTTGTTGTTGTCCAGAATTTACTAAAATGTTTATTAGCGTGATGATGCGCTATTATATCTAGCTTTATTAAATTTAGATCCACGAGTCCACACACGACCACTTTTGCTCGACACAGAATTTCAATAATTCACTTGTAAATAACTCACCTGGGTGCGCATTAAAGTCCCCAAGCACACCGCTTCCACATCGTTATTTTCTATTAAAGCATTGAGTTCACTAAGGCACTCCGTGTATTCAATTGGGTTTTCCGGCTTCGCGGTGGGCATATATACCGATATAACCATACTCACTCGATCACACTCGTACACTAGCACTAGGTATTACTGTTACGCACGGGAACACTGACTTTCTCCATAGCAGAGCCACCCCGCCGTACGGCCTGCCCCTCAGAACTCCAGCAGTCGTATCTACAGCAGAGGTACCGGTAAATTCAAATACGTCGTCGATGGTACTGAGGTACGACAATTCATGTGGCAGCAACCAGGTCTCCTGCAACGCAATGATATCCGCCATAAGGCAGAGTTTTCTGATACAGCCCGTGGATCTCACTACGCTCTTACAATTAAAACTCATTAATCTAATATTACTTTGTTAAAGATATTTCACAAATAACAATATTTCCCAAGCCTGAATGTGTACTGCGATATTTCGCAAAGAATGTGGCGAAAACTCCCGAGCCCACTTTCAAACTATATTTGGCAGATTTAGATATCACTGAGGTAAAAAAATGAAGTAATTTATGGTAATGTTTGGTACTAAGTAAAATATTTTGTGTCTGTTCTGAGATTTAATTAAATATTTAATTTGATTGATGACAAAAGTTAATACAGAGTCTGCATAAAATTCCCCTTTTTTTGCTTGCTATGCGATATTTTTTTATATTAGAAAAAGTGTCGTTTTAATTAATAAAAAAAATAATTTCCTTGTAATAAATCCGCTTACTAATTAAATAATTAGTAAGCGGATGCGTTTATGACCCCTGCAACACTCACTGTCTTAAAACTCACAGTAAAATAAGTCAAAAAGAACCAGCCACTTCACTTATGCCACTGCGTTCTTTACTTTGCACTTTACATGTTTGTCTGATTTAACAGGATGGGTCTATACTATAAATATATTTGTTTCGGCACTCTTACTCAGTCGGCGTAGTCCCAAACTCATGGCGAGCGAGAGCGCTCTTATCCACCCGATTCCGAAGACAGGCGATGGTTCCGATCCAACTAACTACAGACCTATTGCTATCACCTCCCTGCTCTCGAAAGTGATGGAGAGCATTATCAATAGGCAGTTCCTGGTTTATCTGGAGGATCCCCGATTGATTAATGACCGACAATATGGCTTCCGCCATGTGTACCGGTGATCTCACTCAACCGGTGATTTTCTGGTTTACCTAACCCACCGCTGGGCTGCGGCTATTGAAAGCAAGGGAGAGGGCCTGGCAGTTAAACGTCAAAGTCAAAGAAAAAGAAAGGAAGAGAGAGTAGATGGCGGACGCGTCTGGTGAAAAGGGTTGTTGAAAAGTGTTGCTTAGAGAAGTTTTAATTTATAACTAATATATATTTAATTATATTTTATTTTAAAAATCATCCTACGCTGGTAAGATATGTATTTTTTGCCGTGTGATCCCGGCGTAGAATAGGATTATCCTGGTACTGGTAGTGTCGTAAGAGGTGACTAAACTACGTGTGGTAGAGTCACGTCGTCAGCAATGGCAACACGCATGGGCAGACTCCACCGGATCATTACCACCCCCGGCATTTAAAACCGGCGTTAAGTAGTGGCTTTATGCCACTGCGTTTCGCATCAGGTAATGCCGGGCTCCGGCGCCCAGCCCACCTAACAGGCCGGCAACGCACCTGTAGCTCCTCTGGTGTTACACGGGGTCGTGGGCGGCGGTAATCACTTACCATCAGGTGACCCGTACGCTCGTTTGCCTTGTCTTTTCCATAAAAAAAAATGTTAACAGTGCTGCCACTATTTACAATTGTTTTATTTTGGAATACTTTGTCGGTAAATTTTTAATAGCTTATTATTAAAACAAAGAATAGGTATGCACGTAATGCCATTAATATACAGCTATAAATATTATTTAATTATTAAGTGGAAATAAATGCATAAAGATGTTTTATGAGGTGTGTAAAATTACAATTTTAATAATGTACGTAGAATGCTTGCCGCCATCATTGTTAGATGTGTGTATATGAATCGTGAAACTAAAGTTATATAGGTTTGGTAAATTATATTTATTAATTTAATGTTTATATATATTCAAAATATTACTGTAAAAGGAAATACGTATAAATATAATAGTATAATTTATTATATGATATAAAATTATTATTAGTGGCCAGTCGTGGCGCAGTGGCACAGGGTGTGACTGTAAAATCGACTGGTTGTTGGTTCGATCCCCACTCGAGGAGATGAAATATTTACTTAAATTTATATTTCCATTTCTTCGCTCTGGTGTCGAGG
>DWLH01001988.1:0-11574 GCA_018249795.1 Heliconius telesiphe telesiphe | reverse complement strand
GCAAATATTGAATATTATGGCAACGAGTGCTGTTTTTTTATTATACACTTTACTATTATTTTGCGGGTCACCACAGAGAATAAGGCACTGATTCCCAACCATTGGTCCGCAGAAGCCTAAATATGGTTAAATTTTATGACTGGAGATGGTGAGGCGAAGTTTTTGTTTTATTATTACAGTTAATTTTTATTATACCTACATGCATAGTAGTCCCTGCTACCAAAAATGATATAAAAGTGGTTCTTGATCAAGAAAAGATTGGGAACCCCTAGAATAAGTTGACGAGTCACGTCCACTAACGTTCAGAAACATTCATAGTGCCCATGGGTGACCTCCCTAGGAATGGAAAATATAATCACTATCTCTTTTTTAAAACTTGTATTTGTAATTTATTATTTTATATTAATTGTAAGTAATGCGAAATAAACGTTCAACAAGACGTTTTACGAAGATTTTCTTTTGGATTTAAACTTCGACTAACGACTATTGAATTATGCTAAACATGAAAATTACTATATAGCAGCTCTAAGCATACCAATAACACACGTCAATACTATTTCAACGGTATTCGATAAAATAACATCGTGTACGTGAATTGTACTTTGTTTCATAAAGTAAACAATAAACAACGATTATGTTATGTTGGGCAAGTTTGTGTGTACAATGACATGAGCTTTTACTTTAAGCTGCATGTCATTTGTTATATATTTGTTTATTTTTAATATCTTGTATGTCTATTTCTATTTGTTTTTATTTGTTAACTGTAACTGGTTTTGATAATAGGTGATATATTTTGTAGTTATAATACTGTTGATAGAAAAGCTAGCAGCCCAGCTGTTATTTTTAATGACAGTTATGTAAAGATTTTTTTAGTTTTAAAAAACGTATATTAATTATCATGTCTAATTGGAATTGGTAGCCATTAAGATTTTTCCATACTTTATCGATATCAAATCAGCTTCACGCTGTATCCCGCACACGGCAGGGTAGGCAAAGGGAACCTAGTGTTAAGAAACATCGTTCCCCACTTTGCGCGAAGTTGTTTTTAAGTTGGCCAAGGCATTGCGTGTGGAGTGGCGGAACTCAACGCCGCGCTTTGCCTCGACACCAGAGCGAAGAAATGAAAATATAAATGTAAATAAATATCGATACTTTATCGATTTCTTTTTTAATATTCGCATAAATTGGCTTCACCAAGGTTAAGTTAGTAAATCAAACTAGTTTATTATTTACTACAAATATTTTAAAATATTGACAAAAACGAGACAAGTGTCACGATTTTTATTGACTTAGACTTTTTGCAACAAAGCACTTACATACAATAGTGCTCTAAGTTGAAGCGGAACTAAACAAAAACAGTTTTGTGATATCTTTCAGCTTAAAAACAATTTTTAAATAATAATATTTATGTTTCTTTAAAATCGTTAAATTGCGATTTGTATAGCTTATAGCTTTACACTTAATCTCTCATGTTAAGGTAGGCGAAGAGAATAATAATATTTAAAAAAAATACCTATACAATTAAAAATAATATAGCACGTCACAGAGAAAAACAAAATAAAACTATAAATAAAAAACAGGATACCCAGTGTTAAGACTCATTTTTCTGCTTTACGAGATTAAAATATTTGAGACTTTGAGTGTTAAGTGGCGGATCAATGCTGGTATAATACCACCAATTTTATTTATCGCGTGGAAATCGAACTCACAACCTGTCGCGCTTACAGTCACACGCTTGTGCGCCTGCGTCACGACTGGCCTCAATATTATTATTGCTATCTTAAAATTTAAAAAAATATAACAATTATACAATAGTTTACTTTAGTATCATCATATTATATAACCAACTATTTCTTTTTCCATCATTGTGCTTTTATGCGAGTAAAGCTATTATTATAATTATATATTGTTTACATTTCTCACAAAAAGCTTGGCGTAATTCTATTTGAATCTTCGTGTATTTTTTGTATGAATCGTCGACATTTTTCATTTTCTTTACTAGTACAGTGTTTGTGTCATATTACTATAATGACTTTAAAATACATATACCATTAAAACGTTATTTTTATTTCAACAAAAAAACTCAACTGAATTAAATGTTGGTCGTGCAGGTGACCTGACTCACGTCTAGATTTTTATCACATAACCGGTGGACTGAGATTTATGAATATTAATGTATAGTCAGAATTAGTGGTCTCAGTGACACAGTCCTGAAATATGGCTGACTGATGTCGATTGTTGTGGATTCAAATCCTTGTATTTTTAGTATCTAAAAGTGCTTGATATTAAATTACTTTGATTCTCCGTAGAAGTAAAAAGCGGTTTTTGTAATCTTATGTTATATTTCACTGAATCTTAGTAGAGTGGTACCTTTACAATTAGTGTATTCAATAAATCAATTATAAGAAGAAAAAAAAGAAAATTACTGTTACTATATATCTTTATATTATCTAAAAATATAAAAGATCTAAACACTTAAAGACGTACATATGTATGTATCCACCACATGTCGTGGTCACGTCTTTCCAATCAAACTGCCAAATGTCAGTGGAGATTGTCCAAAAATTTAATTCATAGATGTCTCACATGACAAAGCTATCAACTGCTCAAATAAAAAAAAAGAAGTTTTGAGAGTATAAATGAGTAAATAAATTCCAGCAGGAAACAGTACTTACTTAAGCACTGTAAGGTATGTCACTCTTAGTTCATTCTACTTGTATATCTTACAAATTATGATAGGTACCTATTAATAATTTATTTTACTAAATTAATAATTTACTACATTCCTGCCTAACAACTTTTAATATATTTGTTTTATTAATTACTATTAGTATAGGCCTACTATTAGCATAGGTTGAAATCATCGATGTTTCCGTAAGAATTTACAAATACATATAATAAAATCAGTTTCTTAAATTGGACTATATTAAATACAACAGTTATAAGATGAAAAATCATTTTGTATGTCAAGATTTTACCTTTACTTTCCATATATTTATAGCTTTATAAGCTTAATTGGTAAAAATATTGCAAAAATTCGTAAAATCCATAGCAGCTTACCTTCAAGTAATATTCTAGTACACAGGTATTCTATGATAGGAATGCAATGCTCAAACAGTCATAAAAATAATGAATGATTAAGAAGAACGCTATACGATTATCTGCCATATTTGGTAACACTACTTAGAGAATTTGCACGTGTTAATAAATGATGGTTTGTTTCTTTTTTGTTCGAGTCTTACTGTTCGTTCTGTCTGCTGCTATTACGAATTCTCGTAAGATACCTATATATTCGATTATGTTAATTTAGTATGTAATTAAAGATAATAAATAATGTTTATTATATGTAGAAAGACTACAGCACAGTTGGGTACAGTTATAGCTATATATAGATATCTCGTTACTCCACTTGAAAATCCACCCAAGCTACCTGTAATATAATACGTTAAACGTCGATCTTAATATTTTTAAAATGCAGCTTTGCTAGAAAATAACTACCAAATTTGTTATTTTTATACCACTGAAATCTGCTTATATTTGGAAAATACGATATATTTCGCAATTTATATTCTATAAATGAAAGTATGGATATAACCGTCCAATATTTTGTTAGTAGGTATGATTGGAACTGAATAAATAACAATTCAGCGTTTATTTTAATTGTTGTCCTTCAGTTATTGCTAAATCTCCGCAACTAATTTGAATTTGCTATCGAGCCGGCTATATCAATAAAATCTTATTGATTCGATTGCGAAAGCGCGTGTTAATAGAATTGTTAGACCTCTTATAATGAAGTTAGTTTATATCCACGAAATGCAATACGGTCGAAGGCCGCCGTGTTACAGGAAAAGGCGATGTGGGTTCGATTTCGGGTCGGGGAAATAATTCATCATACCAGCCATAAGACTAAAATCAGCGTCGATGGACACTGTGCTGTGTGTACCGTGTGTGTCTGTGTATATTTAATTAATTATTTAGATTTCATTTAATTAATCATTGTTTATTTTTTGTAGTTAAAGCATGTGTTCTGCCATTCAACAATCTATGTCACATAAATTGGGCTAGAAGTGGGAATATCTTGATACTACATCGTCTTTGTATAGCCTTGCTATGCGTGAAGCTGCTAAAAATGCATGACTCTACATTTTAAATACGATCCTAGTGTTGATCATTAAATATATTCTAACATATTACTAAACAGCTGCGACATAACTGGTGTTAAAATTAGGCAACTCTTAATATAAAATTAATAATGTTTTTGATACTTAAATGATAAACGATTCGATTGACGGTCAGATGTCTATCATTTTTAATACACATCAAGTTGTTTACAAAAAAATATAATTGAGGAAAACGAAACTGAAATTGTTTCGTAAAAAATTATATAATTGTACTGATTGCATTAAATACTACTTCATAGAAAATAGCATAGTGGCAGCATCGTGACACGACGATTATTTTTTTTTTAGCTTCACGCTGTAATTCGCACACGGCAAGGTAGGCAGAAGGAACCAAGTGTAAAGTACATTTAGTTTCCTATTTTCCCTCGAATGTATCGAGGGCATTAGGCATTGCGTAGTGCTGTAGGCACAACACACTTTGTGCCCCTGCGCCACGACTTATCTCACGATGTTTGTTGAATTGAATTTAATAGAATTTAAATAAAAAAAGTACAAAATAAAAAGTAATGAAAAAAAATTAAGAAATAAGTAAACGTCCTTCCAGAACTTCCGACGGAAAAATTGTTAATGACGATTAAAATTAAAATAAATATATAAAGAACATAAAAAAGTAAATCAATTTAAATAAACTTTGTATTCGAGTTATAATATGTCATAAATCAGATCGAAACCGGCTTGTTACCGGCCTGGTTGTCGTTACCAGGCCAGTAGGCGGTAGATCTTGATATCTGATTTACTACGAATTTTTAATCTTAAAGTGATTGCAATATTTTATTAAATAATAATAGTACTCAAATATATAGGTACTTTAAGAGCAAAAATTCAAAATACAATTTTTGTATTTTATCAATAGGCTAAGTTTTTTTATAACTACGATATAATTAGGAATTTTATTTAAGATTAGTTGGCTATGCACAATACTTGACAATAAAAAACGAGGACCTTCGCAGTGGTTCAGCGTGTGACTGTAAATACGATGGTTGTGAGTAGAGTCGTTTTCCACCCAGGAGAATGATTTATTTAATATTTTTATTTCCTCACTCTGGTATCACAGACAAAGCGCAGTATTGAGTTCCGCCATACAATAGACAATTAAATTTTAAAAATTTCGGCGGAGAGTGGGGAACGGAGTGTCTTAACACTATGTTCCC
Source organism: Heliconius telesiphe telesiphe (assembly GCA_018249795.1). Classification (NCBI taxonomy): domain Eukaryota; kingdom Metazoa; phylum Arthropoda; class Insecta; order Lepidoptera; family Nymphalidae; genus Heliconius; species Heliconius telesiphe. The sequence goes on along the minus strand of DWLH01001988.1, from coordinate 6,242 downwards.
TCCGCTTGCCCAGCTGTATGCGGGATACGCGCATGAAGCTAGTTAGCGAAATATAAAAGGCCATAATAATGCGATATTTGAAAAAAATATTTATTTTTTGCAATTTCTTTTGCCTCGTTGCCTACATTTAGCCATTTGGAACCAGTTTTGGACAAATAAATATATCTGACTTGAGTAGCGGATGTCCGAATACTTAGCGACTTGTAATTTGTATAGCCAGCTTCAATGTATGTGAGGACATGTTTCAAACTTCAAATGAAGAGAACAGTGCTTTAGTTATACAAAAATGAAGTATTTTTGTAACGCTCTTTTATTAACACACTTTATATAATTAATATTATATAATACATTTATACTTTAGAATAATCTTTTGTCAAAATTTATTTTGAATGTACTTACATTAAAAAAGTCTACACTGGAAAAGTTATTTCGTCGTCTAGCTTTATCACAAGCAAAATATACAAAGATCTTAATATCTAATATTGAACGCAATATTTTACGAGTATCATCCTATAACAGGGAAACGAGGACTTACCTCATTGTTGGCATGAAAGCTTATATTGGATATTCTTGGCATGGGGTCTATTTTACGAAGTGTTTAACCACTTGCTTAGTGTATGTTGTTGGAGGGCTCATGTTATGTTATATGTTAACTTGTTTCTAAATCTTAGAAGTTTACGTCGTATAAGGGCTTTTTTTCTGTTATGACATTAAAGATGATGTCACGTAAATTAAGTTAAAATTTATGCAGCTGTTTAATTTTTTTTGTGTAATAATAAAATTTTAAAATAAAAAATACTTCTTTTTTTTTATGAGCAACTTTTAGTTTTAAAAATGTAGGTAATGACTAAATTTTTAATTTAAACATTTTTTAGGCAACACTAGTACAATCTAAAACGTCTTACGAAATAGACAAAAACGGTCCAAAGTCGTGTCTTGCAGATAACTTAGTTTTTTTTATTGACACAGGTGATTACAGCTATCGCATAGTATGCCAGTATCCTTGTTTGACTTCGATAAGGGGTTAGCTTTCTTAGTATATTTAAATTTGGTTACATTTAAAATCTACTGATATTTGTAGATCAATATTTAATGCATTTATGGTTATTGTTGTGATAATTTCGACGTTCCATGAAATTGTAAAATCTAAACCGACTGCGATACTAAAGCAATGGATTATTTTCATGACTTTGGCTTTGGCAACATAATGCGTGGTGTTGAGATCCTCCTCTCAACCAACACACAAAGTCTTAAATTCTGACAAAAAGTGGAGTACGGAGTGTATTGACACTAGATTCTCTCTGCCTGTCCTGCTATATGTAGGATACAGCGCGAAGCTATATCTGGCATTATCATGGTGAAATTGAGTAGGTACTGTTAGACTACAGACACAACGATCTTAAATTCGATTCAAAATTTAAGATTGTTCATTGATGGTTTAGCTTCATGCATTATTCATATTTAGCAGTGAAGAAAGAATATATTTTTTTTATTTAAAATATTTTCTTACTATAATCTGATTGTTAAGAAATGTGAATTAGTTTGAGACTAAAGCTTCTTTTAAAATACTTACCAGAGTTGTTTCAATAATACACCACTTTAAGTTATAATTAAAATATAAAAGTTTAAAAGCATGTAATTATAAATTTAAATTAATGTTAATCATACTGCATTCGTGAATTACATCACTTGTATCTAATTTTAATATATGTAACTTTCTTTACTTTAATTTAAAGACATAACATAACTGTTGAAAAAAATTACATAATTACTGTTTTTATCATGTTAATTAACTTTCTCAATGAATATGCAATATTTTGTACCTATGGGTAGAAAGTTACGGTATATGGAAGGGGTTGGTTTTTGGGGTAACTCCCCTATATTTATTAAGACGCATCTGTAAAATTACATGGGGGTAGACATGGATATAGAGATTCTAGAAACAACAATGACAATATTGACATATTAATATTTATTTATTAAACTAGATTTTTGTAAGTATCAGAAATACCATAAAAATATTTATCAATCTGTTACAAAAAAAATACCCCACATATTATATATATTAAGAAAAAACAACTCTTTTTTACGGATGACATCTGACTTTTATTTAATTTAAACAATAACTTGGAACAAAAGTCAAATAAACCGCTACTTAACACGGAATCTAATTCGACACTTGTTATGAAAACACAACAGCAAACGATGAAACATGATAACAAAGCGTACACTCACAAACAACTAACAACCTCACTGACCCTACTGACACTTTCGGTAAGTCTAACTCCACAACACTGTGTTGTACAAGTGCATTTAACGTTCTGAATTCCTTATGATTCACTAGTTCTCCGCCTAAACCTGTAATGTGGGTGTATAATTTATAGACTTATGTATTATGGATCTCGCGTTTCCTATCATTATTACACGTTTAACGCATTTACAGGACTTATAAATAAGATAAGCTTATCTTAAACATTTTGTTCTATTTGCTATTTCATATTTTAAACGTATGCTGCTTGTATTCAAGTAAGGAATAACAGATAGATAAATTTTAATATTGTCCCTGGGGTTATATACTTTTGTTTTTATTTAAGTTTTACGAGGTTCTCCTAGGTCTATTTCATAAAATAGATAACCCTTTATATAGAAAAACAGTGAGATAGATATTTCTAACATAAACTACGTCAATCACTTTCGTTTATGTTTATTGTTAATGCGGTATTTGGTTTACTCTAAGTAATATTAGAAAGAGAAATGTATCCTATTAACAATAAATTATTGTTTTTTATTATAATCGTAATAAAACTCCAATTAATATTTATTATTTTAAACCAACACATTGAACTCTTTGAACTTATTGATATTACGTAGACGAATTTGTTGATGCTCCGTAGACCGTAATTTAAATTTTAATTTAAAAACTTGTTAAATACGAGTCAGTCTCACTAACCGAGGGTTCCATACCAATTTTGTGATTGTAGAACGCGAACGTGATTTATTCAAGTTGACAAAGCTTGCATACCACACACTCATTTTTTATAAAGTGAATTGTGAATATAAAATTGTACTTAAAATATTTTTCTGTATATACGTCTTATAAAACGATGACCGCTGGCTGGAAGAAGCATGATTCATTGTCATGTTTCGCCTGAGCCGAGCGTGCAAGCGAGAGGGCTGAACATACTGTCATATAGAGATACATGATCGGCATAAGCGTTTGGATTGTGACACATCTATCCATTAATTGTTACTTGTAATTAAATGGTATATTAAAAAATGTATGCAAATAGATGTTAATTTATTGAAATAATTGTAATTTTTAATGAACTCCTTCTTTGTATTATAAAAAATAATGATAATTCAGTTATAATAATTCAATGCAAATAAAAGTATGCAATTTTTATTGATTTTTTTATGAGGTAGTCACGTAAAACAGACGGGCAACAAAATAATCTATTAAGGGTTCCATTTTCTCTCTTTTGAGGTACGGAACCCTAAAAAACATCCCAACATGGTTTCTGTCTCATTATCTTTTTAGCTGGAGCTAGACGAGGAAGTGATTTGCATAATGAAAGCGTTTATAACATAGTACGAGTGAATAAAACATGTTACCGAACAGGAAACGTAGCTATTATAATTAATTACACTATATTGTACTCGTTGTTTTATAGCGGCTGAGGTGGGCGTGGGCTGTCTTAAATTTTATTGTTTTCTATAGGATATCATTTGTTTTATTTTATTTGAGTAAGGCTTTAATTTTTAAGTGGATTTACATATTCGAATGAGTTAATGGATATTTGAATGAGGAACACAAGCGATGATATTATCGTGCGTTCAGTTGTTAAATCTTATTCTATTAATAGATTTTTGAAATCTGATCTTGCTCCTAAGCCTATACTTAAGCTCACACTGCGTCTCTAATAAAGAATAACAAATTATTTGCAACTTACCATACTAGGCGGCGCTATTATCAACGTGACCCACATAGATATAAAAAAAAAACAAGCACAGTAGTCGACTTTACCACAACATCCCTTAATTACTTTGGACGTCCAAGCATTTACCGCAAAGGTTCAATCATGCCACATTATTGTCCACTAATAACGAGCTTGTTATAGGTATGGGCGGTCCGCTTACAGCTTCATTAGATGAAGATCGGTTATATATCGGTAACCTGATTCGTAGCTTCACTTGCCATACTTACATAAATCTTGACGTTTTGTTCGAAAATTGTTTAGATAAACAATACGTAAAAGCGTACTTGTATATTTCAATATGTAAAAATGGTTATTTAGTCTTATTCAGATTTTTTATGAGGATTGTCGTCGCCTACAGGTTGTGAGTTTGATTTCCACTCGATGAAATGAAATATTTATTATTTACGTTTATTCGCTCTGGTGTTCAGGCGAAGCGCGGCGTTGAGAAACCGCCACTCAACACGCTATACGCTTCCAAAAGCCGGCGAAAAGTGCGGAGCGGAGTGTCTTAACACTATGCACCATCTGCCTATCCTGCAACATGCAGGATACAGCATAAAGCTAAAAAAGAAAAAAAATAACTGTCTTACAAAGAGACATTAACAGCTGTATACATGCGACCTTTTTGCAGTATACGCAGAGTCTGATAAAGCGTAAAAGAAAAAACATATTTATAAATATTAACGTAAATTAAAAACAACAAACTACTAAGATACACTCCTATCCTAAATATAAGTGTAATGACGTAAAGAAATATTTTTCTATCATTACATATAATTACATCTGTACATGAGGCCAGTCGTGGCGCAGTGGCACGAAGGGTGACTGTAAAACCGACTGGTTGTGGGTTCGATCCCCACTCGAGGAGATGAAATATTCACTTAAGTTTATATTTCCATTTCTTCGCTCTGGTGTCGAGGCTAAGCGCGGCGTTGTGTTCTGCCACTCAACACGCAATGCCTCCAGAATTCGGCAGAAAGTGGGGAACGGAGTGTCTTAACACTAGGTTCCCTCTGCCTACCCTGCTGTGTGCGGGATACAGCGTGAAGCTGACATCTGTACATAATAAATAATTAAACGAGACTGTAATTAATAGCAATATTGCAGTATATATATTAATTCATTCATTAATCAATTAATTGCTAAATATAACAATTACTAAATACTTATTTAGAAAACGTATAAAAATTTGAACGTAGCGGGACTCGAACCCGCGCCTCCTGGAAACCGACCAGGAGGCGCGGGTTCGAGTCCCGCTACGTTCAAATTTTTATACGTTTTCTAAATAAGTATTTATCTTTCCTAAGTGTGGATTAACACTTTAAAAATGTTAAAAAAATAACAATTACTATTTAAATAGATAAGACAAGAAAGGTTAAACATTTTGCTTAACTAATTTTCAAATTTTCTATGCAATTTGTAATATTTGTAATCGTGAAAATAAGGTCAAAGCTATATCATTGATATTTAAAATTATTTCAATAAAATTAGAAAACAAATTGAAATCATTTTAAATTATATTTTTATGCACCATCTTCGATCAAAACATACCGAAGACTCTCCATTCCATTCTCTAATTTCAGGTCATTTGCAAAGATTTGAACAAAGATCAACCTTAGAATTTACCTTAAAGAATTTAATATCGCTAAAATAAACACAAAGTAAAGAACAGTAAAAATAAAAAAGATTTTAAAATGAAGTCATTAGTTTCTTACACTATTAGCAAAACTCGATTTTTAACTGTTATTTATCGTAACAGATTTGTGTGTGAGACAAGTGGTTCGTCAACGTCCACATTTGTGCTGTAGAGTATAGGTCCAGTCATTCCAATCGTTTGATAATGATGAGATCACTGTATCGATTCTCTTACAACTTCATTAAATGCTTAATCAACCTCAATTGATTAATGATGGAATATAATTGTAATTGTTGATAAATAGCTTGGACACGTGTTTTTTTTTATTATATTATCATTAAATAAAGGTTTTTTTAGAAATTATTGTTTACTACTTAAATGTATTGGTTGAATTAATGTATGATATATCATATTGCTTGTTATTGATTATCTGTTCATCTGATGTCGTCACAGGGGCACAAAAATGAGACTGTAAACGCGATGCTTCGAACGGGTTCGATTTCCGCGCAGGGGAATGAAATGTGCAGAATTTTCATGTATTCGCTCTGGTAACAGAGAAAAGTGGAACAAAATATCTTAACATTAGGGTTTCAGGTTCCCTCTGCATACCCTGCTACGTGCGGGATACA
>DWLH01001987.1:0-11574 GCA_018249795.1 Heliconius telesiphe telesiphe | reverse complement strand
ATGAGGACCCCCCGGAGGGCATGTATGAAGAGGTTGATGACAGTGGACGAGGCGAAAGAGGTATGTAGAGACCGTAGCGTTTGGCGCTCCGTTCTCTCTGACTACCCCGCTAGGGATAAAGCGTGATGCTAAGTTAAGTTAAGTTAAGTTATATTATATAACGGGCTATTCCCTAGGTTGACAGAATGCAACGCTGGGTCAACGAACATCTATAACTAACGTGACCATTCTATTGTCAGCTCAAAACCGAACATGGTTTCTATTTTCGTTTATAAGCAATTTAATTAATTTTTTACCCTTTGTATTAAAAATAAAAAGTAACATTTGACTGTTTCATGTAGAATACGAAAGTTTCGTTTTCTTTCTTTTCATGTGTGGTTAGCAGAGAATTGTATGGTATTTTTTTGGTATGATTGACAAAATTAATTTAATGATAACAATAACAAAAATAAGCTTACATAAAATATTCAATGTCATTTGAATATTAATTAAATCTTCATAAATTATAATTATTTTAAGCTGTACTTGAGAAGGAACAACGAATTACTCTTTAGTATTGAAATTTCCACTTACAAATCCGGTAGAGACGAGTTAAGATTACATTTAATTATAATTTTCTTGGTGTTTTACCGTTTCCATCAACGCAATATACTTTAGTAATAGCTTTGAAATATAAATCAGCGGAATATGAAAAAATGTCAGTGTTTCAGCTTCGAAGTAATAGAAGAATTTTGCTGTATCACGTACATAACATGGTAAACAGAGGGAACCTAGTGCTAATACATTCCGTTCTTCACTTTTTGTCCAATTTTGAAGGCTGCGCGTGTTAAGTGGTGGAACTGAACGCCGCGCTTTGCCTCGGCTCCAGAGCGAGAAAATGAAAATATAAATTTAAATAAATATTTTATTTCTTCGAGTGGGGTCGAACCCACAGCCTGTTGCGTTTACACTTTGTGCATGCATGTTGCATTCCCAAGTTGCGCAGAGGCATAAAGTATTTTTTTTAATGGCCGTCGTATCACGTTTAATGTTCTGTAAAGAATTTACAGGATGTATAGAAATAGAAACATTGTAGCTCTTTGCTGTACATTCTATTAGGTAAAGGTCAAGCAACGGTAGGAAATAGCAACAAATTAATCTTGTTTACTCTAGATATATAACTGTTATATATTTTAGTGATGCGTGGCGCAGGGGCACAAAGCGTGACTGTAAACAAGACAGGTTTTGGGTTCGATTCCCACTCGAGGTAATGAAAAATTTAGTCGAGGCAAAGCGGGCCGTTGTGTCACTTAACACAAAATGTCTCCAGAATTCGGCAAAATCAAATAATTTTATTCAAAATAAGAAGTTACATGCTTCATTTTTTGAACGTTAAATAATTTACCACCAGTTCACTAAAATTAATGCCTCAGACCTGAGAAGAGCCGGCGCATGAAACTCAGCGGGACTTTATTTTAAATGGTTTTTATACAAATACATATTTAATTATCTGTGACAATGATACCTTCGAAACAGCCTGAAGTGAGCATTTCATTCCCAAGGTGTGTTATCATTTATAAAATCATCAATTTGGTAATAACCTTTAACACACTGTTAGGTTTTGAAAAAAAAGAGGGTTGTTGATAAATAAATAATGGTATAAAATCGACCAGTGTTAGGTCTTGTAAAAAATAAAGAGGGTAGTTAATAAATAAATAATGTATAAAAGCGGTACACATCGTATTGGAGGGGCTTATTCCCGAAACGGCATCGAGGCTAGATATAGTACCACTGGTGAAGAAATACATTGGAGGAGTTCATAAGATAAAGTGAGTTTTATTATTTTATTATAACACAATCGTTTTTTCACAACTGTCAATATATTAATTTCTTTAAACTTTTGTCTTAAGGAGTCTTTTGGGTCTAAGTTATAGATTGTACTAGTAACTCGCATCTACCAGACAAATATCGATTGAATACCGGCTGCATTTCCCCAAAGTGAAATCTCATAGGACATATGATGGAAGTAGCTAAAGTAAACAAGTAGAGCCGTTTCCACGTCAGTTAATAATCTAATTTTTTTGACCGTAAAAGCTGCTGGTCCCCACTGTAATGGTGACACCGAGAAATAAAGGAGAATCGACAGGATCCACGGGTTCAACATTGAAAAATATGTCGGCTTTAACGGTGTTCTGAAAATCATACATTTTTTTTTTTTATTATTTAATAGTAAGTTATTAACACTGAACTAATGTACTACTTTCGAGAGAGCGTTGTTTACATCGTCAAATTGTCGTCTTTTTCAAAACAAAACAATAACAATAGTATTGTCAAACAATACTATATCATAGTGTTTTTCAACTAGATGCGGTAAATTATTTATATAGTATATTAAAAAGAGAAAGAGACCTAGAATACTCCTGTGGGACCTGTCACACAAAACACAGAACATGCCAAGAGCATCCCTCGCAAGCCCAATATATACTCTTTAGAAGACCTATACCAGCATCTCTAGTTAAATGACCTTTAGTAAAACCATACTGTTTGTAGTGCATAAGATTGTCTTTCATTTACTTATTCAAGTTTTAGCTTAGTTGTGGTCACTGAGTATAGCTATAAGAAAGAACGATTCGTATATTTAACGACCACAATCATGTTTAAGTCTCAGTAGACTGAGATCTCAGGGTCCCCAGACCTACGTCATTTTAGCAAGGCAGAATTTTTTAGGATCTATAAACTAATATGTAGTTAAGTACTGTATGCGTACTTACACCGTACATTAAAATAAATTAATATTAATATGCACTTCAACTAAATTTTCATCGTAGTAAGGACAATATTTTTAGGCAAAGAGAACCTTATATCTGTTCCATTGCGTATGTGGCGGCGGAACCCAACGCCATGCTTGTATTAAATAGAATAAAAAAATAATTAACACATTTTTCATTTAACAGGTTGTCTAGTATGTCTGGAAGGAGTGATATTCTGCCAACGTCGCGGATCTCTGCCCTGGAACAAAACGCCGCGAGTTCCGTCAAGTCCTCACTATATAACTAAACAGAATAGTTATGTTACTGTGCCTCTGAAGGAAGTGGTGACTTTTGAATCACTTTTGAATTGTCAATTTTGTTGGTGATAAATAAAACATTTTTGCTATGTAAATATATGTATATTATTTGAAGTTAAAATTTCTTAAATATTGACCATCAATCTTTCTTATAGATTTTGAATACATTTGTCGTATAAATTAATATCTCTTTATTGTTGGGTTGCAGTACTAATATTGTTTTATTAATCCACGAATGGAGATAACACTTTCTTTGTTACGACAGTATGCAGGTAGGACCATACCTACTGCCTAGTAATAACTGCGTAGGTATTATTAGTACAATCACTACATCATTCATATATTATTAAAAAATGAAAAAAAAAAAAAAAAAAAATTATATTAGGACCTTGAATAAGTTCTCGCTGTTTTTTGAAAGATGGCGTTGCGCCACTCTGTGCATGGAATTTTGTACGGTAACGAATCACCAAAGTAGTACTATATGTAACCTCAAATTATAGTAGAATAGTGTTTACTACAGTGTCAACTACATATTTATTTTCCTTTTGTGAAAATGTAATTAAAAAAAAAAACAGTCCTTATTCAAGGTCCTATTAACATTTATTCTTATGAAATTTAGAACTAGATATTTCTTTTATATGTTATAAACACACATTATTTCTTTCAAAACATTAAGCCAGCTTAAATTGTGCGGAAGAATAAGAAATTCGGAGAGAATTCTTATACAAGTTTCGTTTCACACTATTTATTTCTTTAAAACTATTTGGAGTCGAACAAATATAGCAAACTGTTCTCAAGTTTGTTATATCAATACGTTTTAGGACAAAGTTTCCGAGCGTGTCCAGTAAATGGTCGAACTTCGATACTTTATGTTTTTACTGTTATTAAATGTTTAATGACCGTCTGCTGTGCATTGTTACAGGTCACAGATTCAATATAAATGTGCTTTTTTAAAATTTTCTATTGACATATTGGTCTGTCATTTAAAATGTTTAGAAAAAATGTATATATTTTGGAAAGTAGCCCAAAATTACTAAATGGTATTAATAAGAAATAGAAAAACACATTTTGTGAATGTGGAATGCAAAATATTACTTAAATGTTATATAATTTCTTGAATATTGTATGATGTTGTATATTTTTTTATTTCTTAACTATTATATATATTATAAACATAAATTATAACCATTTAACTATTTATAGTCTTACTAAAATAGTACGAAATATAAGAAACACGAACACTAAAATAATCATTTCTTACAGCCGCGTAAACCGAAACGTCAGCCATCGTTTTCCGGTATCGGCAACTCGAGCGGTATTCTCCTCTCAAAAAGCAATAACATTGCGAACGCGAATCACAACAACACTACGACGACACCAAAGTTGTATCCAAAGGCCATTGCCAATGAATACGACTCTATGGGCACTCTGCGGCGACATTCCAACCAGCCGAATAATAAAACAAATCTTGACATGGAAGAGGATAAATTCTATTGAAATTTGACTTTGTTTTTAGTGATTTTTATACATTTCAATGGAAACTCTTTAACCGGATTATAAGAGTATATTTTAGTGTTGTGATTTTTAAGGAACGCAACGTTTTGATCATTTTTCTATAATCTAACCTGAGTCAATAACACTAAATATTCTCCTATAATTCGATTAAATAGCTTTTTTCAAATATTTTTCGAAGAATTCTGGTTCGGAAAACCTTTGAAATGAAAAGTAAGATATATTTATACATATTGTATGAGAAATCAAAGATTATATACAAAAGATGGAAGATTTTTAACACCTGCAGTGTTGTTTCAGCTTCAGCTTTGTTAAAAACACGAAAAAAATTATGAGCTTTTAGAAATATTTTTCTATGTGAGATTAGCGGTAGCGGAAATGTATGAAAGTAATCTTAAAAATTTTTTTAAAGCTACACTTGCAAATTAAGTAAAGTCAAACTAATTATCATGAGTGAATTTTGGTATCACCTTCTTTGATCGTTGGTGAACAATTTTTTACATTTAAAAAATATTATAGACAATATCCTCAAAAGAACCATTTTAAGCCTTATTTTTGTAAAGGTATTTCTAGAGACTAGCCTTTGTTAGGCAATCTAACTTTATCGTAATGAGATCTTTGCTATATAAATTCAGATACACTGAGATAAAACTTAGAGGGTACTTTAAGTTTAATAGATTTTTTTTGTCTTTTTGTTTAAATTTAGAACAGATTTTCTATTTAAAAAAGTCAAAAGGCAATATTTTTTTTTATATATTGAAATACTGTTACACAACATGTTCGTACGCTAACAACAATTTATTATATTTATCTTTATTTGGACTTATCTGAATAGAATTTATACTAAAAGTTATTTCAGATTGCATTAACTGAATCCCTTTGGATTTCATAGAAATATATCTGTTTCTCGGTAATGTGATACATCATCTGTATCACGTATACAACATGGTATATGGTGGAAGGAACCTAGTGCTAAGACACTCCGTTCTCCACTTTTCGTCGAATTTTGAAGGCTGTGCGTATTAAGTGGTAGAACTGAACGCCGCGCTTTGCCTCGACTCCAGAGCGAGGAAATGAAAATATAAATTTAAATAAATATTTTATTTCTTCGAGTGGGGATCGAACCCACAGCCTGTTGCGTTTACACTTTGTGCCTCTGCGCAACTTGGGAATGGATGTTACTTCAATGAAGTATTTTTTTAATGGCCGTCGTATCACGTTTAATGTAAAGAATTTACAGGATGTATAGAAGTAGAAACATTGTAGCTCTTTGATGTACATTCTATTAGGTAAAGGTCAAGCAACGGTAGGAAATAGCAACAAATTAATCTTGTTTACTCTAGATATATTACTGTTATATATTTAGTGAGACGTGGCGCAGGGGCGCAAAGCGTGACTGTAAACGCGAAAGGTTTTGGGTTCGATTCCCACTCGAGGTAATGAAAAATTTAGTCGAGGCCAAGTGGGGCAGTTAACACAAAATTTATCCAGAATTCGGCAAAGTCAAATAATTTTATTCAAAATAAGAAGATACATGCTTCATTTTTTGAACGTCAAATAATTTACCACCAGTTATCTAAAGTTAATGCCTCAGACCTGAGAAGAACCGGCGCAAGAAACTCAGCGAGACTTTATTTTAAATCGTTTTTATACAAATACATATTTAATTATTAGTGACAATGATACCTTTGAAACAGACTGGAGCGAGCATTTCATTCCCAAAGCGTGTTATCATTTATAAAATCATCAATTTGGTAATAACCTTTAACACACAATCGTCTTTTCACAACTGTCAATATATTAATTTATTTAAACTTTTGTCTTAAGGAGTCTTTTGGGTCTAAGTTATAGATTGTAAGTTATAGATAACTCGCATCTACTGTACAAATATTGCTTGAATACCGGCTGCATTTCCCCAAAGTGAAATCTCATAGGACATATGATGGAAGTAGCTAAAGTAAACAAGTTGAGCCGTTTCCACGTCAGTTAATAATAATAAGTAGTGTCCGACCGAAACAAGGTTTTTAGCCGAAACTTATATGCATGGTCCGTATTTTTACAAAATATAAGCCATACAAATTTATTTTTAAGGAATAAAAGATAATAAAAAGAGAAAAGGACCAAGATTAGACTCCTGTGGGACCCATGCTGATTATTCTCTTTTCTTTCATATCAACCCCCTGAACTCTGTCAGAGAATTGAATCCAAGTTCTTTATGCCGTAGTGGTGTAGCTTTATGATCAATCTTGAGTGCTGCACACAATCAAAAGCTTTGGAAAAATCACAGAACATGCCAAGATCATCCTGCAATCTCTCCCAAGCCTCATCTATTCTCTTTATAAGACCTATACCAGCAACTGTAGTTGAACGACCTTTAGTAAAACCATACTATTTATCGTGCATAAGATTATGTCCTTCATTTAGAAATTTTAGCTCTTTTGTGTTCACAAAGTGACTATTAGAAAGAATGATCCGAAGGATCGAAAAGGATTATTTTCTCGCAATAAGGATCGGGAACAGAAGACAGATATACTTAACGATCAAAATCATGTTTAAGTCACAGTATATGAATGCCGCGTACATTATTTTTTTATGGCAAATGTAAAAAGCTTTTATTTATATTAATGTAGGCTAGTCGTGGCGCAGGGTCACAACCGTACAACTGTAAGCGCGACGGGTTGTGAGTTTAATCCCACTCGAATAAGTATTAATAATATTCAATATTTTCATTTCCTCGTTACGTCGACGAGGCAAAAGCGCGGCGTTCAGATCTGCTATTCAGCACACAAAGTCTCCTGAATGCGGCAAAAAGTGGGAAACGGAAATGTCTTAATGGTAAGTATGTTTTAACACTAAGTTCCCAGGTTCTCTCCGCCTACTCTACTATGGGCTGGATTATATGCATATTCAACAGGTACTAATATTAATATCTTAAGTAATGAGCTCATCAAGCTCAAACGCCGTAATGCAGTATAGATAGCTACTAACTATATATAATACACGACGAAATGTTTGATGCTGTGTCAAAAGTGTAGAGACAGATTGAAAATAGAAAGTTAGTCATTTTTAATATTTTTAAAGTGTTATTCCACACTTGTTAATCATTGTTATTTTTAGCGGGGTAATGTGATCATATAAGAGTTTCGTTCTTTCCATCAGAGGCACAAATTTGAGACATTTACTTAAAAAAAGATCCTAACTAAGTAAAATTTGTATTTTAACTACCACAAAATAAATACGTACTTTAACCAGCGACTGTAATCAAATGAAAGGGCAAAGTAAACAGTTTAACCAAAGTATACACTCAGTCTAGACAACGCGCTATAAAGGCGTATCCGACATTACTATCTATATATATTAAGTATCTGGCTGTAAAAAAGTTAAGCTGCTCAAAAGATGTGATTTTTTTGCGAGAAGATATAACTTGATTTTTTTCTTTGATGTTATAAATATCTATATATATCTATATATATATATATATATATATATATATATATATATATATATATATATATATATATATATATATATATATATATATATATATATATATATATATATATATATATATATATATATATATATATATATAATATCTATTTCCCGATACAAAAAGTTATGCTGATAAGATGTTTTTTTAAGCTTCACGTTGTATTCCTCAAACAGTAGGCAGAGGAAACCTGGGAAGCTAGTGTTAAGACACTCCGTTCCCATAAAGACATTTCTGTTCCCCACTTTCCGCCGAATTTTGGAGGCATTGCTTGTTGAGTGGCGGAACGCATCGCCGCGCTTTGTAAATACACCAGAGCTAGGAAATGAAAATATTAAATACTTCTTTTCCTTAAGTGGGAATCGAACCTATTAAAATATGTTCTGTATTGACTTTAGAGGCTTGGTACCCACTAAGCCCTCGGAGTTTCACATGACAAAAATATTTCACCACTATTTTAGATATGCAAAGTGTATTTCTATCGAAGATAGTGATTGTTTATCAAACGACTTTATAACATTATATTTAGGTATGAAAAGTGATTTTTTATTGAAGATAGAGACTGTTCATCAAACAAATTTGTAACAATCAATTCTAAAAATCCGCTTTCTCTTATTCATTATAAATATATGCGAATTATTTTAAAAAAAATCTTAATTAAACGGAAATTTGTTAATGTTTTCAAACTAGCTGCTTCTACTTCTCATAGCAGCGTGCACATAAAGATATTTTACAACTCAGACGGGGATTTATTACAACATAAAACGACGTGCCCAGAGCTCGTTAGTCCGTTGATTCATCTAATTCAACTTATCTTATGTATGGGTGCAATATGATATATCTTTCTCCTTTTGCTCGATCTTTTTTCCTTCTTATTATTTTTTGATGGGATAAAGGATTGTGCACGTATACAATACTAGCACTATAAATTCGTGTAATTTTTTGTGAAATCAAAAGGAATTTTAGAAATTCGACTATATATTTCTTCTTGTCACATATAGGTAAAGTAAAATACTCTTTTTTAAGACTAGAAATAAATATGTTATAAATTATCACAATATTGGAAGAAATATACACATATAAATCAGTGCAAAAAGCGACCTTATCGCTAAATGAAGTACCTCTTCCAGGCAACCTTTGGGTAGAGGAGGGAATTAATGAAATGACAAGGGATGTAGATTGTAAATGAATATATAAATATTGAAGTATAGTTGTATATATATTCACATACAGATGATACATGCATATATACATATGCAAATAGATACTATATGTAGGTAACACTGAACTGAACGAGGAAAAATAACAATTAAATAAACAAATGACCAAACCGAAAAGAATTTGAACCAGTACTACTTGTTTAAGTAAATATTTTTTTTACTTTTTTGTAAAAGCTTGCAAAGATTTTAACATTTTTTTTAAAGTGTTATCCACACTTAGTAAAAAGAACTACTTATTTAGAAAACGTATAAAAATTTTAACGTAGCGGGACTCGAATCTGCACCTCCTGGAAATCGACCAGGCGCTGATAACGTATGGCTTAGTGGTCAGAGCGTTTGGTCGGTTTCCAGGAGGCGCTGGTTCGAGTCCCGCTACGTTCAAATTTTTATACGTATTCTAAATAAGCAAGCTTGCAAAGATTTGGATCATTTGGTTGTTAAATTAGTAAGGTATTAGTAATGTAAGTAATTCCATAGCCGGACGGATTTGATAGAGAAGAATATTTTATAGAAGAAAGAAGAGTAGTAAGGGATGTCAAGGGTAAAGTTAAACTTAGAATGGAATGGGAAACTATGTAATTCACATAAAAACTGAAAACGTTCTTTGAGATATGATGGGGAAATTGGATTAAAGAGAACATAACATATTATATTATGTATATATTATTTGAAGAGAAATAACAACAAATATATTTAAATCATATATTTATTTCAATTATTAAATTGATACGATCAATTTAAAAGTCAAGTAGAGTGGGATCAAATGTAAAACTACATTTAAAGAAATTATGTCAGCCTCTTTTCAACCTTCCCGATCTACATAGGGATATATTTTTAGGGTTCCGTACCTCAAAAGGTAAAGATGGGACCCTTATACGACTTTCCTCATTTCACTTTCTTGTTCATTGATCCGTCTATCATATCATTTATCTGGAGATCTCGTGGAAATACAAAGCTGAAATAAATAACATTTTTTTGATCAATGGTCCCTGTGTGTAGCACAAAAAAATATAAGCTTCTAAGTCATCGCAATCAAAAGATACGAGCATTTATGCATCGATTCATTTCGTATGAAATTTGCCACGTAATCAAAACTTATAAGATACTTCCCGTGGATCTACATATCAGTTATAGTTATGAAATTTGGCAATACCTAAGAACTTATAATGCAAATCCAAAGAGAAAAAAATCTAAAAAGTGAAAGTTTATAGATATATCATAGAAAAATCTCAACGTAGCGGGATTTGACCCTGCACCTCTTAGAAACCGTCCAAGTGCTCTGACTGACTAAGCCATACGTTCTCATCGGGGTACGTCTAAAGTATTATATGTTTGTTACAGCTATTTTTTTTTGTTGCAAACATCTTTGTAGGGAGATTTTTACAAATTTCCAACAAAAAGATTTTTACCCAAAGATAATTATTAGAATTATCATTTGGCGAGAGAGAATGCTAGTTATTAAATATTTAAAATCAGCTTCACGCTTTATTCCGCACACAGCAGGGTAGGCAGAGAGAAAGATATTTCCAATTGTTATTTTAAATTTGAAAGATATTTCCAATTGTTATTTTAAATGAATGCCCAATCGATTAAAGAGGAAACATTTTTATCAATAGAAATAATATTTAAAGCAAATGGAACATATATATATATATATTATATATATATATATATATATATATATATATATATATATATACTTGATTACTGTGAAATGCTTCGTATACGCTTGAGAGTACCTACCTCTGTAACGTTTGGTAGGTAATGGAATTCTCAAGTGAAGTTGTCCCTTAAGCTCTCCAGTCTGGTTACAAGGAGTGTTCTCTGGAGTCTAATATAAGAGCATGCGATATTAAAATATATTTTACTATTTCTTTGTATGATATTCTTTAATATAAAAATGTAAGTTTTTTTTTATAGGTTAAATGTTTTTATCGTAATAATAACATGCTCAAGTAAGTGTGTAAATTTTATTGAATCGATAGAGATATAAGTAAGTATACATACACAAGTTTGCGCGTTAACCATTAAAAAAATCCCATTTATCGTATCGCCAGTCTTTCAAAACACTCCCCTTACAAAACGCGCCCAGTATCAGCATATTGGGCCTTAATGTTTCGAGTGACTGCCAGTATCGCGATCATCTGGAAAGCAAGGTGGCCTCGAAGAAACTGGGGGTCATCAACAGAGCGAGACGGTACTTCACGCCAAAACACCGTTTGGCCCTATATAGGGCCCAAGTTCGGCCTCATATGGAGTACTGTTCTCATCTCTGGGCTGGTGCACCCCAGTATCAGCTTGAACCA
>DWLH01001986.1:0-11578 GCA_018249795.1 Heliconius telesiphe telesiphe | reverse complement strand
CCTTTTATTATAACTAGTTCGCAGTTATAGTGGAGAGGAAGATAGGACGCGCTCTTGGCTTATCTTCGGACGAGCTTCGAGTTATGACAATGTCATATTGTCGAGTTTCCAGTTATCTACATAACTGTCACAAGAACAACTTCTGATGGCAAATATCTTATTAAAGCGATACCTTATAATGGCATAATATAAATTTCTTAATACTGCTACCTCTGAATCTCTAAAAGTATTTTGGGTTCTTCACGATCACAACTATAAACGGTTCTAACCACTAGACACATCACGAGCCAAGGCATTATTTATTAAATAATATTTTCAAAGGTGTTTGGGATATCAGTTACAATTGTGTGACAAAATTATATATTAAAATGTAGGTATCGCGCTTAATAAATCATTCAATGCTACTTGCATTATTTTTTTTATTGTAATAATTCTTAAAATATATGATGCTAAGATATAAGTAAAAATAATTCGGTATTAAATAGTGTTGAGTGGCAGAACTCAACGCCGCGCTTTGCGTCGACACCAGAGCGAAACAATAGAAATATACATTTAAGTAAATATTTCATCTCCTCGAGTGGGTATCGAACCCACAAACAGTCGGTAATTTTAAAATATATATATAATTTATAATTATTTTTAAATTAAATTAAATTCTGAAAATTATCATATTTTAACATCCTAGTTATATAATTATTTTTTTATACTAGTTAAAAAATAAATAAATTAGTAAATGCGTCTAAATAAAACATCTCTTTATATAAAACGTAAATACATGAAACTTTTAAATTATATCTCTTACATTAGTTCTTTCAATTTTTTTATTAAGATCGATAAAGTATAAAAACATATGTTTTTATATATCAAATGACAAATATCTATCAAGTTGCCCGTCACGAAGAGAGGTGTGAAAGGTAATATATCTCGCTATTAATATTCATTACCCGAGATGAGGGCGACGCGTTCCTCTAGTATTCAGTAATTGTATCTCTGAAGTGGATAATTCAATAATTCTTTAGAGAAATAACCCATGTTATTTATATAACGAGCTCGGAATAACGTTTTAAACTATTGTAGAACTGAATAAGTTTTATGAAGTGCTCTCCAAAGTATGGAACACTCTTTATTTGCTGGAATCGCTCTCGCGTTGCATTTGTAAACGGCGCTTTAATTGCTGAACTTACTGGGCTGTTAGTAAGTAGCTTAATTTATATATTATGGTTCCTTACCGAAGAAGGAAAAGCGGAACACTTATAGGATCACATTATTGTTGTATCAAGACTAATTTTCTCGAGATCGCGAGGATACAAGCTACTAAGAACGCAATCAAAACATACGGATATTTATACGTAATTTTTGCTTATATATTGTGATCAATACCTATAGTGTACTTCCAATGGACATACAATTATGAAATTTGGCATGATGTAAGTAAGAATTTACATTATAAATTAAGGAAAAAAAATCGAAAAAAAAAATACTTAGAGATAAAAAAATGTCATAAAAACATTGCTTAAATTTTAGAGGTATCGAAGTAACGATAATGTTTTAAAAAAATAATAGGTAAATAGAGTAGCCATGTCTGCTTCCATCATACAAATATCATTGAAAGATATTCTGAAGGTCAATTTGTAAATATATCAAATTTCAAGACAATCAGAATAAACCTTAACATTTAATAAACACGCTTTAGATTACATTCATACGAATATACAAGAGAACACAGATTTAATTCCACAAGAATGTATACCCGCATATCTACGACGTAATAAAGACAGCTTAACATTTGAGACTTTTCGTATCTCGCAAAAAACAACGTGAATCTTTATAATTTCCACTTTAAGCCTGAGACTGATACGTTGCGGGAAAAATAAAAGACATTGTAGAAAATGACGGTGACTCCGTTATTTTTTTTTAAGTTCAAGTATCTTCCGGATGACAGAGAAAAATGGAATTCTTTGGAGGAGGCTTTTACCCGGAGGGGATCCACATAATTTCAAAAGTAACAATTTAATAATAAGGAGTTAAAACAAACATATAAACAAATTAAAAAAATAATAATATAAGTAAATAAAAGTATATACATTAAGAATAAATAAATAAATATATAAAGTTGTAGCCTACTCAACTAGTAATAGTCAGTATAATTTATTAATTATTAAGTTTTCTTTAAAAAAGTATGTATATAAAACATTTTTTGTCATGCAAATAAGTGTGTAATTTTTTGTGGAATAAATAAAGCTATTTTATTTATTATTATTATCTTCCGGATGAAGATATCAGATAAAGAGAAACTAGTGTTGACGCGCTCCGCTCCGTTCTTTACTTAGTGTCCGAATTCGAGATATTATGGGAGTATTGTGGTAACTCAATGCTGTGTTTTGTTTAATTCTAATAAAACAAAACAAGGCACTAAGAACAATTTAAATATAATCATGCCACTAATTGTTGTTTTTTCATCTGTTATCGTCATACATATTTTGCAGAGTACTAGAAGCAAATCTAGACAGTCATTCAAACACACGCTATAGCTACACGCTGTATCCCGCACGTAGGATGAAAGGTAGTGAGGTACGACAAAACGATTTTAAATAAATATACTATTGTATAACTAACTTCAAAGGCAAAAGAAAACAGACAGCTCAATTTTAAATCAACTCTATAGACAAACACAATTAAATATAACACGTAATAAATTAAAATTAATATAATTCCTGCTCGTTACATATCTCTCTCTGAATTGCGCAAATTAGTTACATGATAAAAGATATAAACGAGAAATGTCGGCCATTATCTTGACTTGTGGTTCTAATATCGTTACTTGACGTTAAACGTACGAACAAAATGTTTTGCTTATCGAATTAGGGGCACAGCGCGACTCTGTTAACGCAATAGTGTTATTAACCCCACTTAGAGGTTTTGTAAGGCAAAAAAAATTAAAATATAGTTAAATAAAACCGATGAAATTAAAGTGGAACTCGCATACCAAGGGTTCCGTTCTAATTTCTGGATTGTATGCCAATGGGAAGTATAATTTGAAGTTGACACACTTAAGTTTAGGGACGTATGCAGTCTTTTTGTATGAAATGAACTACTATGAAATATCTATAAATGTTAATTTTTTGAATGGTTTTCTTTATTTGTATTACAAGTTCCCACTACTTGCCAAATTTCATAATTGTACATAAATACCCTATAGGTTTTCATATTCATATAAAATGCAGCAAAAACAATTAAAAACGTTTTTAGATTGCGTTGACTTTGAAGCTTGATTTTTTTCGTGCTTCAAGGAACAATAATACCTAAATATTTAATTACTACTACTACTACTACTACTACTACTAATTTCACGCTTTATCCCTAGCGGGGTAGTCAGATAGAACGGAGCGCCAAACGCTACGATCTCTACATACCTCTTTCGCCTCGTCCACTGTCATCAACCTCTTCATACATGCCCTCCGGGGGATTCTCATGCTTTTTACGTGACCTTCCTCCAGTATCTTTGATACTGTGTTTTTGAAGGTCAACCGAGGTCTCCCCCTACCTCTTTTACCACTCACTTTTCCATCATAAATCTTTTTTGCCATTCTTTCATCACTCATTCGTTCGACGTGCCCAATCCAGCTGAGCACGTTCTTCTTCATTCTCACCGTGACATCCTCGCTAATACCTGCCATTCTGTGTACCTCTTCATTGCGGATTCGATCAGCTAAGCTGACTCCGCATATCCTACGAAGAGATCGCATCTCCACAACATTCATCTTTCTTTCGTTCTTCTTCTGTAATACTCACGTTTCGCTGCCGTATAACAGAGTCGGTACCAAAACTGCATTGTGTACGGCCAAACGCGCAGCTGTGCTGACATTTTGCCGTCTTATCAATGCAGCTAAGGCTCCGTTAACCTTGTTACCGGCAGCAATACGCCTTTCCACATCCATCTCGTATCTTCCATCTCTACTGAACATACTTCCCAAGTATTTATATTATATTCCCAAGTATAAATATTTAATATTAATTTAAAACCGATACAACCACGCGATCTCGAGATAAATCCTCTTGGCAGGCGGACAAACGGACAACAGTGATCCCATAAGAGTTCCGTTTTAATTTTTTCCCAATCTGGTAAACTGGTTTCTAATAACACAATGAAAGCGGCGAAAAGTGGGAAACGGAAGTGTCTAATGGGAACGGAGTGTCTGAACCCTACATTCTCAGGTTCTCTCTGCCTACCCTGCTATGTCCGACATACAATGTGAAGCTAAAGAAAATAATTGGAGTAGGACAAAAGGCAAAGGATATTGTAATATTTATAGACTCATTAATGTATTGAATGTGGCGCGAGAGCTTTCAACCCGTGTCCATTGTCATCTTCGTTACGGCTCGCAGTGTGACAGAGTTACTAGCTGATTGACAGATGTTAATAAAAATTATGGTTCACGTTAAAATTAGCTTTATTTGTATATATATTTATTGGCTAGGGATATTTAATTTTAGGGATATATTGTTGAGCGACTTTAGATGTGACTTATGAAATATGGATGAAACTGGTGTTACAAAAACAAGTAATAAAATTAAGTAATGTATAAAAATATTGCTTTCATTATTAAAAATTGGTAAAACTTATAGGTTAGGCTTTAATAAAAATAAAAATAATTTTCACTTAATGTGATGCGATACATTCTTGCCTGCACTGTTATTAACTCTTTATTTTTTTTTGCTTATTGCTATAACAGAGGGCTGTCAAATTTGCATTAATTAATACGTTCATGCTCATTGGTTTATTTTTACTTTTTTTTTAGCTTAACGCTGTATCCCGCATTTAGCAGTGTAGGCAGGGGGAGCCTTGTGTTAGGAAACTCTGCTCCCCAGTTTCCGCTTAATTCCGGACGCATTGAGTGGTGAGTGGCGATACTTTCATGTATATATAACTTATACATTATACTTCTACAGGAAACCTTTGTAACTATTAAACTTATTTTACAACTTGCTGTAGTAGTTAAATTGGTTTTCCTATTTCAATATCAGTAAGAAAAATTATGATGATTTATGATTTTATTTGCTTAAATTCAAGTTTATTGCTATTACCAAATCATTTATTAATTTTGGGTAGTTATTAATGAGCAGCATTGAATTTTGATTACTTTTAAACAACGTGAATAAAATAATCAGCTTCACCTAGGAAACCTAGTATTAAGACACTCCGTTCCCCATTTTCCAGTGATTTTTTTGAAGCATTGATTGTGTGTTAAATGGCGAAACTCAACGCCGAGCTTTTTGCCTTAGAGCCAAAAAAAACCCCACAACCATCGCGTTACAATCACAGGCTTGTGCCTCTGCGCCACGGCTGGCCCCCAATGATGTATCGTCCAGATAGGTCTTGACAAGATTTGTATAGTAAACATTCATTGATTTGTACCTACGACCATTACTAGAACTAAATGCGCCTCCAAGCTCGATGTCACATATACGACCGTGTTGTAGCTAGTACTGAACTAAAATCTTAAGATATTTATATGTTAATTTAATTTGTGTCAGTAGTTGTCACGTCAGTACCAACATGCAGCATTCTGTAAAATTACAAAGGATTTGGTCTTGTCTTTGTATGAGGAAGAAGTGGTTTTCTTAATAACTAATTATATAATTTAAGGCCGTCATGGTGCAGTAGCACAAGCGTGTGGCTGTAAACTCGACGTGAAAGTTCAATTATTGTACAAAATAAAATACTCTTCATATGTCAATTGGAGCTTTTTTAAAACCCTCTATGATTCGTATGCATTCCTTTTTTTTCTTAAATAATAATATTGAGTTAGAGACCGTCGTGGCCCGGTAGCACAAGGATATGATTGTAAAAGCGACGATTGTAGGTTCGATTCCCACTTAGTCCAGTGAAATATAATTACAATGTGTTCAGTTCTTCGTTCTGGCAACAACAAACGAGGCAAAGCACTAAGTACTACTCGCCTTTCAGCTTTAGGTGAAAAATGAGGAAGCGAAATGTCTTATTGGGACCGGAGTATCTTAACACTTAGTCCCTATGTTCTATCTGCCTGTAGTTAATCCTAAACTTAATGTCCAAAAATAACAAAGGTCACATAATATTTAAAAGCTTTGTAACGAATACGAATAATTCAAAAAGTTAGATACATTCATTCATCTTTGATGCAGCAATCTGTTGTTCATTACCGTGTCATAAAGACAGGTGCATCGCATAAAAACGGTATACGTTATTAAAATATGTTAGTTATACTGACAGAATTTAAAGAAACCTGATTAAGTGCCAGTCGGTCGCGACTATTGAAGCTTTCATACTAAAATCAGGATTATTTTATTAGAAGTCAACGGAAAGAACAACTTGTAAAAGTTGTCAATATTAAGTTTGTAGACATATGCACTCATTTTGTAAGAAAAAAAAAACAAATATAAATTTATAATGATTTTTCCTTCTACTAACTTGTATATGTATTGTAAGTTCTTAATTTCTACTTATTGTTAACTTCGTGCTAAATTCCATTACTGTAGGTTGCCGGGAAGTACCCTACAGGTTGTGATTACGCGGCGAATTTCATAGAAAATGCAGAAAAATCTATGCATAAATGATCTTTTCATTGTGTTGACTAGAAGCTTCATTTTTGGTGCTTCAAGGGACCATAGACCTTTCAAGCTGAAATTAATATAAAAAATAAAAATTAATATTAATTTCAGCTTGATACTTAAAGCGATCTCGAGATAAGCACTATTGAAAGACGGACAACAAAGTGATCTTATAAGGGTTTCGTTTTTACCCTTTGAGGTGCGGAACCCTAAAAACATAAAATGTCTCTATCATCATTTCAATAAATCAAAATCTCGACTTTTGTATCATGCATATGTATTATGTGGGGACATTAAAATAGTAACAAGTTAGAAGTCCGGCGTTTGAATAGAGGTCACTGTGACGTGTTTTTAGTTGTATGAAGTTATTGTGGGTTCATATCTTAGTGAGTGGAATTGTGAAATAGGTAAAAATTATATCTATATAATATGTATTTTTTCGCTTTGGTATCGAGGCTATAGATTGAGTTCCGACACTCAACATGCAATGCCTTGAAAATTCGGCGGAAAGTGGAGAACGGAGTATCTGAACATTAGGTTCCATCTGCCTACTCCGCTATATGCGGGATACAGCGTGAAGTATAAGTCTTGAATAGGTAGGCAAAGAAGTGATTACGTGTGTAACTGTCCTTAACTTGAAGTGGGACGAAGATTGTTAAATTAAATGTAAACCTTAAACTGCTTCATCTTTATGTTAATTAAAAAATAAACAAATACAACTTGTATTTGTAATGGCTTGACGTACATAAGTTTTCTTCCGGAATATATTCTTAGAAACATTTTCTGGTCTATACTCTTAAAGTATGGCTAATTTAAATAATAGATACTAAAGAAATGGTCATTATTTAGTAATAGATGTAAGATTTCAGATCTATGGTATCTACAAGGTAGCTACTAGCAGAAACTATTTTGTTTCCTGTTTTTATTATATATATTCTATTTTATGACCAGCAGTGTAAATGTAAACATTAGCCCCTATTAAAACTATAAAGTACCCTTTCTTGGCCACTACTTTACCAACTCCCCACTGTGATAATTGG
The DNA here is from genome assembly GCA_018249795.1 of Heliconius telesiphe telesiphe. Taxonomy (NCBI): domain Eukaryota; kingdom Metazoa; phylum Arthropoda; class Insecta; order Lepidoptera; family Nymphalidae; genus Heliconius; species Heliconius telesiphe. Next base: position 3,947 of record DWLH01001986.1, on the reverse strand, counting down.
CATAAAATGGAAAATGGAAATGGAAAATTCTCTCTAAGCATATGAATAAAAAAAATATTTTGCTGTAAAAAATAAATAATTTTTAGTAATTTATGTTTTGATATTTTGATTTAAATATTGATAAGTATATTGTGGCGCAGGGGCACAAGTGTGTGTGTGTGGAATCGATTCTCATTCGAAGAAATTAAATGTTCAATATTTTAATTTCACGTAACAAGGCAAAGCACGGCGTTGAATTGTATCACTCAAGTTTCTTAATGAGAAACGGAGTGTTTTAACACTAGGTTCCCAGATTCCCTCTGCCTTCCTTGCCATGCGAGATACAGCTCGGGGCCAAAACATTGAAAAAAAATTACTATAAACAAGAATGAGTCTTATTTCATTTAAATTTAATACTTTAGGGGCGTACAAGAAACGTCAATATAAAGGTATTATGTTCCAACGCGCTATCTTTCTCCCACATTAATTTTAAATAAGAAAAACCGTAGAGACGCGACGGCGGGGGACCGCCTAGACCGGACCACCAACTATAATTTGTTATTACCTTACTTATACTGAACTATCAAAATGGTTTAGTAACATTAATATTTATTGTTATTATGTTTGCTTTATCTGGATTTGTGCGTAATAATTGTGCGTATTTTGTGGTAATCAACAAAATAGATTAAGTCCCTTCTTATAAAAAAATAAACATTGTTTTTTGTTTTCAGGTTCACGCTCTATCCCGTATAAAGCAATGTAGGCAGCGGCATATACATTATACTACGATACAATTCTTTCATTTCAAGACGGCGTACTCTCGCTCGCAGCAATAGGTGCCTACTTACTAGTCAGTGTTTTATTAAAGTTAATATATGTTGTAGGAAATATTTTTTTTTTATATCAGTTGTATGTTATTTGTATATCCATAATCCTTTTGGTCTTAATTTAATTTCTATTTTTAAAGGTGCGGTGTTGGGTTCCGGCAATCAACACGTAATGTCTGAAAATTTCCTGAAATGTGGATGGATGTGAAATAAAGGAGTGTCTTAAAACTGGCCTCTAGTTGCCTAATCCTATCCCTTTATATGCAGAAGATTCGTGAAGCAAAACACAAATGACATGCTTGTTTTCAACTATTTTGTCTATTTTCATAATACCTGTAAATTACTTTCAACTGAATAGCTGAAAGCCATAGAATTTTGAGTTAAAGTGATTTAATTTGAATGTACTTTCTATTTTGATAATTGTAAATATAGTTAATTATACAAACATTTATATTTTTGCAGAACGTAGATGTAAGTTATTCGAACACAATGGGTGGTTCAGTAGGAAATAAAGTTAAAAACAAACAATGTTTCCGTTTGACTTCATCAAGAGATAATCAAAATCTAGACACGACCACGTCCGGAGGAAAGTAAACAACTGGACACTCGACGAGTAAAATATAAATTACATTTCTGTGATTCGTATAAACAGCGGAAATGAAATTAAAGTTACTTGTACCAATAAAAATGTAGAAAGACAAAATGTTTTCATTAATAACTAATATTGAATAAATTGAAAACAAAGTATTTATGATATTATTTGTATTGTTCGTAAAGCCAATAATTATAATTTTTCAGTTTCTATACACTTTATAATAGATTAGTATATAATAATTCTGAATTAGAATAATCTCCCATTTTCGTTATATTTAGTATCAATAAATTGGTAATTTAGATATAATCTGATAAATAATTATAAATACATGAGTCTTCTTAACCGATTCACAATTATTATTAATATAATTACCTAAGCAAAAAATATGTTGCCTCATAATATGGACGAAGTGTCTTAACACTAAGTTTCCAGGTTCCTTGTGCCTACTTAGCTATGTGCAAAAAAATACAGAAAAAAGATATTAGAAAAAATACTAAAGAAAACCAATATTTCTTTCAACAAGTGTCTTAGTAATTTTTGTTTTCGAAGTATTATTCTACATTTCATTAAGAGAAGAAGATATTTAATATACTACACACGTTGCTATATATGTATAGCTATCAAAAAAGAGTGGTCATAAATAATACACCACTTCTCTGACTCCGAAACACGGTTAGCACTTTTATGCGAAATACGAATTTCGCCATTCAAAACGCCTTGAAAAATTCGGTGGGAAGTGAGCAACGGAGTGCCTTAACACTAGGCTCCCTCCGCCTACTCTCCTGTGTGCGGGATACAGCGTGAAGCTTTTTTTTTTTATATTTATGTCAAAAATACTAAAGAAATGTATGTATATATCTCACGAATACGAGCTATACTTATTTAATAGTCAGAGGAATAGCCACGAACGTGATAATTAATACGTCCCTTCTTCAGAATTTGCTTTTAATTGATACAGACGTTGATAGAGATGATTTAATCACAAACCTCTGCTCTCACTATATTGAAGAAATATTGGAGTCACATCTACAAAGCAGTCTTATCACGTTTTTATTATTTTTCAAAATATATTTCTATTATCCAATACAATAACTCTTCTTCCAGTATAATAACATATAATATTTAGACAACTGATAAATATATTTGTATAAATATAAATACATATATATATATATATATAAAATTGTTGAACCCCAGACACTTATTAGTTAAATTAATATAAGCTTCGTCTTGTGTAGGGATCGAATCCACACCATTGATAGCAATCAGAATTTCAATGTAAGTAATTTAACATTAAATCAGCTTCACGCTGTATCCCGCACACAGCAGTGTAGGCAGTCCTCCGTTCCCCACTTTCCGCCATATTTTTGGATAAATTGCGTGTTGAGTGACGGAACTCACCGCCAGGGTCTTGCCTTCGAGCCAGAGGGAAGAAATGAAACCACTCATAAATAATAATTTATTCCACCGAATGGCGATTGAACCCACAACCGTCGCGTCACACCCTTGTGGCTCTGCGTCACTACGCATCTCACTCGTCACTATATATTTTGATAAATCAATTTTGATGTAATATTAAGGTAAATGTAACAGGTCAAGTAAATTCACTTTTACGTAAACTGATATAGCTGTTACTATACTCGTAATACAATTTATACAACAGAAAGCATTTGAAGAGTCATAGTCGGGTCTTCTTTTTTGTTTGTTTGTTTAATAGAACATTACGGGGCATGTTCTGTGATAGTTTATATGATCGCTACAGGTATATTTAAATATAATTTATTGTTTAATTGAAGTTTTTCAATGAATACAAACGTCGCATTGGAAATAATAAAGGTTTGATTTTAATTAAATACTATGAAAATCTTACTTCTTATAACATTTCTTTTTAACTGCAGCAGAACTTACATTAGAATCTTTGCATTAGTAATTTAAGGATTAAACTAGTATATTTTTGGGCCCATCGGATAGGAAGTGGCTACCTTCGTCTATAGACATAATATTGAAGGAAGTAGACGACAGAAAAAGGACCTCGAGAAAGATAAGTCAAATGATATAAATGAAAAATTATGTTTAAAGTAACTTTTATATTATAAGTATGACTTGTAAAATGCTCACTATTCCTATTAACTTAAAAGGTACTATACATTATCAAATCATTGAAGTAAATCTATATAAGATAAACTTTATCACCTAATTAAGAAACTCAAAAGCTACTTTGATCGCTTCATCACTATATCTTTTAGTTATAGTGATGAAGCGATCAAAGTAGCTTTTGAGTTTAGAATATCTTTTAGTTTTTTGCCGTGTGATCCCGGCCTAGAATAGGATCATCCTGGTACTGGTGGTGTCGTAAGAGGCGACTAAAGTACGTGTGGTAGAGTCACGTCGTCAGCAATGGCAACACGCATGGGCAGAATCGACCGGATCATTACCACCCCCGGCATTTAAAACCGGCGTGAAGTAGTGGCTTTATGCCACTGCGTTTCGCATCAGGTAATGCCGGGCTCCGGCGCCCAACCCAACTTAAAGGCAGGCAACGCACC